>JAAGKR010000796.1:0-23937 GCA_011419295.1 Clarias macrocephalus
TCTGTTTCCTGTACATAACCTACGGAGGTTTTGTGATGATTTGCGCATGCGCGCCCAGGAGAAAAGGACCGAATCACTCCCGGAGACGGTTCTTCTGAGTCACACTAAAGACTCGTTCAAAATGAACCAGTCGCTGATGAACGACCCAGCAAAGTACAACATCTGACCCAGGGAACCAACTTCGACACAGGAGTTCTGCAGCTCATTGTCACCTGTACCAGGCTTTGGGTTAACTCTTAGTTCATGCTCGCACACAACAGGACTAAACTGCTTTTTCCCCAGGATTAGCGTCTTGTAGAAACTTTTTTGAAAGGAGTTGGGTAATTATCATTATGATAACTTTATTAACTTTATAAAAATCTCTTTGTTAAATAGCATCTAATACCTTATAGATTTACATCTTCATCCAGAAATGTTTATAATTGTTGTTGTTGAAAAAAAAAATTACGGTTTTATTTCAGAAATAGTTTTGTTCTCTATATGATTTTTCTTTGTTTTTATATTTGTGTGTTATATTCATATAATTTCACAAAATCTGTTTTGGTCTACTTGACTGTTCATATATTTGGGAATGCCTCTTCTTCTTCTTCTTCTTCTTTCTCCAGTTCAGTACAGAGCTTTCTGTAAATCACGTGTGTGTGCCGCCCCCCTCCCCTTCTGTACAATCCTGTGAGACAGGTGCGTTTCATTTTCTTCTCATGATTTATTCTCTGTATCCATATCCATTCTTGTCTTTTACAATCTTTATATTTTGTTCTCCTAAGGATTGAATATTTATTTATTTATTTATTTATTATTTTATTTCTTTCAATCATCCGGCCACTTTTGGGGTTCTTAACATGCTCAAAAAGTCACACAGATTGGAATCTGCGGCCATCAGCTCCTCAGTGGGGCTCGGCGCGGGGAGTCGCACACGCCCGGCTCAGCAACCCCTAGAGAGTCGTACCTTATAGCTCAGACACACTTCCACTTATTGTTAGAGATAAATAAATTGTACAGAAAAACAACCCTAACACTTATGAAACTCGGTGTACATTTAGATCTCATCAAACTGAACAAGTTTCGCGCTGCATGTCATCAGGTCTAATCAACAGGAAGTGAGTTATTTTGAGTTGTTTGCGAAACGCACCCAATGGAATGTGAACTACTCCTCCTAGGGAATTACTACAGTTGGCACCAAACCAGGCAAATATGATCTAAAAAAGTTGCCGATGCAAAACTGCGGAGGGATTTTTGATATCTCGAACGGTTCGGTCTTTGCTTTAAATGCTTTAAAATTATGGCGAATAAAATGAAACTGGAAGTGGCTAATAACTTCTGTGTACATTAAGTCATGTACATGAAACTTTACAATTATGTTAAGAGTAGGAAGCTGATCACATCATATGACAATCATGAGTCTATGTCATAGCGCCACCAACTGGCAGCAGGAAGTGTGTCACTTTTGGAAATCAGTAGTATTTTGTCCTTTGGTTCAAACTCAGTCAGAATAATGAAAAGACATGGCTCATCTGAAACCATGGAGGATTTTTTTCTAATTTGAATCGTGTTGCTATGGCGACGATTTAACTAAACAAAAAAAGGGAAAAAAAATAATCTTCTCATATCTTAAAAGTGGAAAGTCCTACGGTTTCAAAAATTTAATGGGTGTAGACTGAAAGTTATTATGAGGGAGACCTGAGTGCCAGGATTCCGGGCGTGGCACAGCGCCTATACAGCGCCCCCTGGAACTTTGTAAAGATTTAGCTTCATAACTCATATCCACTTTCACATATATGAATGAGACCAACTATCAATTTAGATTTCATTGAGGTGAACAACTTGCATACCCCATGTCATGGAATCCGCTGAACAGGAAGTCAGTTGTTTAGCATTGTTTGAAAAACGCACCCATTGGAATGTGAGATACTACTCTTACAGGATTCATATGTTTTTGACCAAACTGGGTCCAATGTAATCTCAAGACATTGAGGGTCTAACATTGAGAAGGGCTGGTTGATATCTTACACGGAAACAGGAAGTGGCTAATAACTTCTGTATACATTGTGTGACGTTCATGAAACCTCAGCGGTAGGTTAAGAGAAGAAACCTGCTCACAGTGACATGGGTCCCGTGAGTTTCAGTCATAGCGCCACCAACTGGCAGCAGAAAGTGTCTACTTTTAGAAATTAAAATATTTTCAGCTAATTGGCTTCAAAATCAGACACAATAATTTGAAGACATGGCTGATGTGAAACTCTAAAGGACTTTTTGATGCGCTGAATAGTGTTGTTATGGCAAGGTATAAATTTAAGGAAAAATAAGGTACGTATATCCAACAAGTGGAAAGTGCTAATGTGCCCAAACATTTTAAGTAGAAAGAACAACTGGTTCTGATAAATTTCTTGAGTTTCATGATTTTCTGATGCTCATACGGCTCCCAAAATATTTTATATTTATGCATTTATAAACATATTTTTGCCTTGACTCCTGCTGTACTAAACTATGTCCACTAGATGGAGGTATTCCCCCGTTTCCTTTACTATGGCTTCATGTTTACACTTTAAACATATGCAGAAATAATCATAATAAACAATACAAACAATTAAATTGTCCACTGTGCAGCATTCTGTCTGGTGGACAAGGGCAGCGATATACACACCACACCACATACACACACACACACACACACACACACACACACACACACACACACACACACACACACACACACACACACACACTCCCTACACACACATTACACATCTTACACACTTGCACACACACAAACACAAATGCTACTCATCCTACACACATACACAAACATTACATTGGGCCCGTCATCGTTGCTTGCAACTATATTTTTATTTGACTTTTTTAATCACCACCATTTGAAACCATGTTTTTTGTGCATTAATGATTGATGATGTTGTTTAAACATATGTGTAGTTTGTTCATGACTGTGAGTGTAGCTGGCTTAAAAAGTTATCGTTTAATCTAATATCTGCCATGTTGATTTGTATTATTATTGTACAAGTCAGAGTGAGCAGATGATCTTAAGTGGACGTATTTTTGTGTCACTGTTCGACTCTCCTCTCATCAGTTCAAGGCATCATGGGCATGTAGAGACATTGCATAAGTTTATCTAAATGATGTCATGGTGAATGCAAAAAATCTATTCATTAAATCAAAGCAAAATGGAATATACGAGTGACTTTATTTATTTATTTATTTATTTATTTATTTATTTAGTGTGTATCATATACTTTCACTATTAAATTAATTTGTTAATATCTCAATAACTGATTGATCACATGTTTATCTTGCTTGCAGAAATAAACTGACATGATTGTGTTCATTTCCTGACCATGTGAGGGGAAACGTCTCATAGGTTTAGTTTTGTAGCTCTTTCTGGACATGTTGAAGGTAACGTAGGCCTGATTATACTGTACAACAGCTCTGTAGTGGAGGTCTGACTCAGAGGCTCTTTCCCAATAAGTGCAGAACAAATCATCCTAAAGCCTGCTGGATGTGATCATAAAGGTTTTCAGCCTGACCTTGTAGAGGTTTGGTACGTCTATCCTGCAAGTGCTGCCTGAGGTCTTGTTTCAGTTTAGAGAGGTCTTTATGTATGTTAATCTATTCTGTGTGAAGTATCAACCATAAACCCCACTTTCATAAGTGTTAGGGTTAGAATAATAATTTTTAAAAAATCCAGTGTCTCAAAATATTAGAATATTTAATTTGGAGTTTAAGTAAACCAGTCTTCATGCAGTATAAACACAGTGTGTATCTCAGTCTAGTTCAGTACACGCATGTGGAGGGTTTTGATAATTTTCTGTTAGTCTCAGTACGTGTGTGTCACTCGTGTATTCGACATCCGTGCTCGGGTGTGCTGTTTACTATAACAACGTGACCACGTGTGTGCGCGCGTGTAAAGCATTTTTTTATTTTGTGTCCGCTTGTAGTGACTTGAATCTGAAATAGAAAAACTACAAACCATAGAATAATAGAATAATCAAGCTTTTATTGACAGTAAAATAACAAAAATTTACAAAAAATAATAATATCAAATAATACTATGCTTTATGTTTTATGTAAGATTTAAATAAAATAGTTTACCAGTTGTGCAAAAAATATCCACAATTATCTGTACAACTGCACTCAAGAACAGAATGACAGTTTGCTGCTGCATGTAAACTGCATGCAAATTTATTTACTTACAGTTTAAATTGCTGTGCAAAACAATGCAAAACAACAGTACAAAAACAGCAACAGAACTGTACAAAACAGAAACAAAAACTGCAGACAACATGGCCTGTGTGGCCTTAGGAAACAGTGCTGCTCAAATTTGAATGTAACTGCTACAGTGTGCTTTTCAGTGGTTGCATGTAAGTACCTGTACATTGCACCATCTAAACTGCCACCACAATATAGAGACATTTAGTCTAACCTGTCTACCATTGGACAATTATGTCCATGTCCCTGGTCACCAGTGTCGGCGCTTTCAGTTTTCTAAAATCTTTAGAACAGTTGAGTTTATTCTTTGTAGGTAAATGATAAGAAACACGACAAAGTGTGTTTTCTCTTTGTGTCTTGTTATATTCAAAAGAGGGATAAAAGAGAGTCAGTGAAGGAAGAACAGTTTATATCTGCTATAAAGTAAGTGATACTCCACGTCAAGTGAGTCATATGTTATTTATGGTTTTCACTATTTTCATTTCAGATTGAGAATGGGATCGAAACAGAGTACTGCAACAGTTGATAATCAAACCTCATACATGTGGACCGTCTGCATCTCTGGTTACTATAAAAATACTTATCACAAAGTAATGCAGATATTCAAATCACCAAATTCCATATATTTATATTATGTGGAAAATCAATGATATGCTATTTAATTCTGTTTTTATAATTATTCATGTGTGTGTGTGTGTGTGTGTGTGTGTGTGTGTGTGTGAACAAATAAGACTGAAATTCTGTTTCTTTGTGTATGTTTAGTTTGTAGTTAGTCCCCACCAAAAACTGACTAAGACCGATTGGTTCTCTTGGAAATTTCCAGTAATCAAGTTGAAGTATGGACACTGCTCAGAGTCAGACTGTGTCAACAATGCAGATTTGATTTGCTCATTTTATTACCACGATAAACCATGTTTCACTATTGAGACTAGAGACAGCCGTGAAATACATCTGAACTGCAATGTCAAGACTCATGACCCGAAGAAACTAACATGCCTGAATCATGGTATGTCATTTCTTTTGCCACTTATTATGTGACTTGGTATAAGTGCTCAGTCTACACTTGTATTGTGTATGGTGATAGGAATTAAATGAACAGGCCCTGAAGATTAGTAAAAAATGTGGTTGTTAAACAAAATCACTCTCTGAAGGCCATCTTCCCACCTGTAAATCCCCTTACATGTCAGTTATTGCTAGCCAGAGAGTAGTGAGCTAATTGCTTTTTTTGGATCCTTTAGCATGACCTCAAAATGAGCCTTCGTCAGGAGAGGGTGACAGCGCTGTGGACAACATTATTCAATTAAATTAAATTATTTGTATAGCGCTTTTAACAATTGACATCGTCGCAAACCAGCTTTACACAATCAAAATAATTATTTAAGTTTGTATGAAATGTGAAAAACGTGTATGAATCAGACTGATCAGATTGTCCCTGATGAGCAAGCAGAGGACGAGGACAGTGGCAAGGAAAAACTCCCTGAGATGGTAATAGGAAGAAACCTTGAGAGGAACCAGACTCAACAGTGAACCCATCCTCATCTGGGTGATAACGGAGAGCAGGGATTGATCTGCACTCATACTGTGTGTTAGGAGGCTGGAAGTTCAGTAGAACAGGAGACGTGTTTAAGTTCATATGGAGTCCAGTTCATTTTTGGAGGCTCAGGTAGACTGTAGGAAACTCCAGTCCTGAACTATTGAGTGACTGCAATCACGAGTCCTCAGAGAACAGCCATCCCCAGTCACCGCACGCATCCCAACAGACCTCACGGGGCATCCATTCAACAAGATCTCCAACCAGCAGCGGGGCACCAGAACAAGTCAGACAGGTCCAGAGTACAGAGGGGGTCTGGATCACTGGCAGCATGTGTAGCTCAACAGAGAGACAGGGAAAGAGAGAGAGAGAGCAGAAGAGATGGCAGTTCGGTCTGGTCACAGTCACATAATGTATAAGGTGAATGTATATTTAATGTAGAGTGCAAGCAGGGACTCCAGCAGGACTAACTATGACATCATCACTAAAAGGGAGGAGCCAGAAGGAAACACAGACATGAGGGGGAACTGAGATGTAAAGCAACCAATCACCTCACCGTCAACAAACCTGAGTGATCAGTGAGAGTGGGGAGGACAGCATCTAAACATACCAGTTCACCAGATACTCTACGTCCATGAGTCCCCCAGATCTGCTCCTTTACCTAAGGTTAATCTATTTACACACATGCTGCGCTAAATAAACAGGTTTTTAGCCTAGACTTAAACACTGAGACTGTGTCTGAGTCCCGAACATTAATAGGAAGACTATTCCATAACTTTCGGGCTTTGTAGGAAAAAGCTCCGCCCCCTGCTGTAGTGGTATTGACAAGTGGGCTGCATCCTTTGATCGACGTAGGCGTGGCGGATTGTAAGACACTAGCAGTTCACTCAGAGACCTGCAGATGCTGGAGACAATGCTAACCAATAAGCCACCATGCTGCCTCAGTTACATACAGACTGTATTTGCTAACTAGAGGACTTCTGAGTTGCACTGGATCTTTAGGGATATCAGCGTAAATGATGTACAAAGCAGGATGAATACAAAGGCATGCCACACTTTTCTTTTTTTTTTTTCAATTGAAAACCAATTAGCATTTTCCTTTCATGTCACAGTTATATGCCACTTTGTGTTCTATCACATTAAATCCTAATAAAATACCTGACAAAATGTTGAGAAAGGTGTGTGAATACTGCTGTAAGGCAACTGCTTATTGTTGGTTGTTACAAGTTGGCTCCATTTCAGGCTGGTGCAATTAGGTGAGAACCCTAATTTAGCCAGGGTAAACTTGACCTTTTTTGCATCTTTCACAGAGGCCTTTTGATCATTTTTATCTTTGAATTATTATTATTATTATTTTTTTTTATCCTGAACTGTGTATCGAACATGGCACAACTGAGAAGATTAAATTACACATTGACTGCACTTAACAAAACCCCTACAATGTCTTGTGTGAGATTTCACATTCTTTGTTTTAAAAAAACAAACAAACAAACAAAAAAACAAACATATGTATATATACCGTACTGTATATAGTAAACTTTATTTAAAAAAAACACTTTGCTTCTCTTGTCTCTTTTGAAGCTTCGGGTGGTTTGATGAAACCAAATTCATCACTAAAAAAAATTTGTCTTGTGAAAATATTATTATGAAATAGCAATTATTTCGTCGACCTGATGTGTTGTTAGTATAAAATGTATTTTTTGTATTTATTTGCTTGAGCTGAGTAAATGTAAATATTTTTCTCAGGAAAAATTGAAGATGACAGGCGAAAGGAAGAGGAAAATCGTAGAAGAAATGAAGAGCAGCGGCGCCAAGCCCAGCTTGAGCGGGAAAAAAGAATTGAGGAACAGATTAAGAGGGAAAGTGAGCTCGCTGCTAAGAAGCTTTCACAAGCCACAGAGACGCTGAAGCAGGAACAGAGGCTGAGAGGACATGAGATTCACCACCAAACTCATTTAATTCAACAGCCACCAAACATCGAAATTGAAAGAGATGAGGTGAGTTTGAACTTTTTTAAATTAGGTGTGTGTATACTCATCTCAATAAATTAGAATATAATTCAAAAGTTTATTTTATTTCAATAATTCAATTCAAAAGGTAAAACTCAAATGGATTCATTACACACAGACTGATATAATAAGTATTTGTTTCTTTTCATTTAGATGATTTTGGCTTACAGCTAATGAAAACCCAAAATTCAGTATTTCAGAAAGTTTTATTATAATTTTTTTAATGTTACATATTGGTGACTCATGGTGTCATACTCTAAACAGCTAATTAACATAAAACACCTGAAATCCAAAGCATGTTATCCAAAGCATTCATATATGAAAGTAAATGTCCTCCATGAGAAAGAATTTACACTCGGATGTGTCATGAATCTGGGTGCGAGGCATAAACGCAGGGGTGCAGGTGTTTAAAGGAACGATGTTTTTAATGAAAACGAACAAACAGGGAAATCAAACAAACCGAATACTTTAAGTGAAACTAAAACACGTATAACGACACGAACTAAACTCACAGCCATTAATGCGGTTAAATAAACAGATGCTAGACAACTCAAAAGAACTAAAACAAGCTATTCATAAAGAAACTAATGACCAACTCGGTTCAGGTGAGCGCCCACGTCACCTGACCGAGTGTAAACTGGGAAATGAAGTAAAACAAAACAAACTACAAAACAAAAGACTCAGGGCGCTTTGGCGCCCTCTAGAGGTTATTCCTGACAGGATGATTCATTCCACAACCCAAAAATATACATATTAAATAATTAATATAAAATATGAAGTAAAAATAAAACAAATTAACCTGCACTTTACCTTTGAAAAGCATCATGGCTGTTGTTAGGGAGACGAGAAAGAAGAGAGGAGGCGGAAGAGGGAGGGGGGTGTTATTGTGTAAGATGACTTTCTCACACACACACACACACACACACACACACACACACACACACACAGAATCACTGCTGTCTGTTGGCTCACTAGAATATTTTCTTATTTGTGTGACTTTAATAGTGAACCTCTCTAATGTCACTTGCTTTTGCCTCCTTTTGAGGATTTCGCTGAAATGTGATGTTGCATTGTCGTTAAACAGATTCATCTCCTGCTCTGCTACAGCCTTTTTAAAATGTTTTCTGCATGGGGGCTGTTGTTGCAGTACAATCACTACACTTTGACACAGAATTTAAAAAATGCTTTAGGCACACACATGGTCAGAATGGTATTGTAAACAGTATATGTGTAGACAGATGTTAAATATACTTCATTTCAAAAGATGGATATAGAAGCATATGCACTGAGACCAAACATGGGTGACGATTACCCACAGTCCCACAGCCAGAGACAGAGAGAGAGAGAACCATTGGCTCAGTTGTGATCACGTGACACTCGGCAGGCAAAGCGCAGACATATTATTCATATTGCAAGAACTTCTAAGTAAACATTTATTTAAAAGTTTTGCTTGTTCTGCAAAACACTTGTAGACTAACAAAAGGTTTTCTGTATATCTGATTGGTGTGTATATAATGTGTGTAATGTTCTCTTTTCATACAGGAAGCAGAAATAGAGAAGAAATTTACAGAACTGCTGTTAGAATATCAGATCACTGAGGATGAAGACTCAGAGCAGACATTAACGGACAGAATGAAAACTCTGCAAAATGAGTTAATGGTGGAGTTTTGTAAGAAACACAACCTGTCCAGTAGCTGTGTGTTTTCCTTTGACACTGCGGTTGGTTTTGAGACTCTGCCTCTATATGATAGACTGACTCTACTTGAGGCTGTAATGTGTTTAGTTTTTGAGGAGAATGAGGATGACCACACATATAAACATGACCGGGACTTCCTCATGGATCTGCTGAAACTGTTGCAACATGACCATCCATCACTTGCTTTTAATCTTTTACAGAGTGTTCTTCAAACTGATCTGCACCTGTCTACACAAAGTAAAGAAACTCTGTGTCAGATTGCATTTAACAACACATGGAAATTAGCTGACATAACAGATTTCATGGGAAGGGATTTTGGCAAAGGCAAAGAACAAGTGCAGTCAGTACTTCACATTGCACAGACCTATAAGCTGGAGTATGAGAATGTTTCACCTGCTTTCGATAAAGCTGATCCCCTCAAATGGATAAAAAGTTACATTGACAAAGAGAAAGACAAAACTGCTGATACTATTATTAGTGAAATGCGCAGAGCAAACTACCCTGAGAATGTCCTGACAGTGCTAGAGGATGTTCTGTGCTATCTGGAAATGCTTCCTAAACACAAAACACAAACATATCTTCCTGATCATAAAATAGTGGAGATAAAAGAAATGATTAAAAAACTGGACCTCAACAACCCAGATAGACAAGTTCTTAAATGTGTACTAGCGGGAATGTCAGCCGCAGTAAAAATATGCTCTGCTGTCACAGTTCAAAATGAAACAGTGACTCAAGGATATCTTCCCAGATTAACTCAAATTGCATCACTGATTGTTTTTCTGCTCCCAAAATCAAAGACCAACACAGGTTGTCTCCTGGAAATTGGCACAGGTGAAGGGAAATCCTGTATCTTAGCCATGCTTGCTGTAATCCATGCAATTCGGGGTGTACAGGTGGACATTGTGACAAGCTCCCCGGTCCTCGCCTATCGTGATTTAGAGGAATGGAGAGGACTGTACAACATGTTTGGCATAACATCATCTGCTGTTCCTCCATTACTGAATGATGTCTCATCAGAAAAAAAAGAGGACTTGACTCAGAAAGCTTACAGGCAACAAATCATTTACAGTACTGTTGGGACTTTTGCAGCAGATACACTGAAACAAGAGTTTGAGAAGAAAACAACTCGAGGAGACAGGAGGTTTGAGCTGGTAATTGTAGATGAGGTGGATTACATGACATTGGATAATGGAGTTCAAATAACTTTTCTGTCCCATGAGTGCAGTGGCCTCCAGCATTTGGAGCAGGTCCTTGCAGCCAACTGGGCCATGATATCTGCCTGTCGACCAATTGAGGTAGAAGAGACTGGAGAGACCATGTGGACAACAAGAGTTCAGGATTTTCACACAGCTGCTCTGATATCAATGATTGGTTCAGATAATAGTGAGACATTTTCACCCCTGGAAATTTTGTTGCCAGGAATTGAATTAGGCTTTTACTCAGAGGAAGATTTTGAAAACTTGAAGGTCTCTATTAATGATGAAGGAGGAAATGGAGCCATTGAAAATGAGGCATGGAAGACCATCATGGAGAAAACTGGGATAGAACAACAGTATGACCTGCTCAGTGTTCTCGAGATGGGAATGGAGAACAAGGTGGCATTTAACTGTTATAAATATGAGTCAGAATGTAGGAAAGCCATTCGGTTTGGAGAGCAAAAGACAAAAACTGACCAAAATATCAACATGCTGCTACTTGAGAATGGAAAAGCTTGTGAGATCTTGTCTGATGATTTACTTGTTGAAGCCACCATTAGTGAGTTGAGATCCAAGATTAAATATTCTAAACAATGCTGTTCAGAAAAAGAAAAAGACACTCTTGTAGTCCCTTCCTTTTTAGAGAAATACCTGGAAAATCAGCTGCCAGTGTTTGTTGAGAATGCACTGAAGGCCATTCAGATGACCAAAGGCAGAGAGTACATGATCGAGAGATGTCTTAGTGCTCAGGGAATAGATGTTAGTGAAGAAGATCAACACCTGTACCATGGAATAATCCCAGTAGATTTTCAGGCCAGTGGAATGTTGGAGAAAAGTAAACGGTGGGGTGAGGGACTACAACAGTTTCTGGAGATGAAGCATCAGTTATCTTTATCACCATTATCAAATGTGACAAACTACATGTCAAATTCACATTTCTTTAAAAGATATCTCAGTGGGAAAGGGATACTTGGTGTTTCTGGAACACTGGGGGGAGATGCAGACAAGGATTTCCTTGCAAGACATTACAAAACTGACAGCTACGTCATACCAGCTCATCAGCGTCAAAAGGTTACTGAGCTGCATGCAGTCCAGGTGAGGGGGGGTACTGAAGAGTGGATCAAAACTCTTTGTGCCACAGTATCAAATGTCTCTAACAGAGGACAGGTGGTGTTAGTTGTGTGTGAGGACGTCAACACAGCAAATGAGCTCAATGAAAAAATTAAAAACAAACATTTAGCAGAAACCAAACATTCAGTTACCATGTACACGATGAGCGAGAGCCACAACATTGAGAACCAGACATTCAACAAAGGACAGATCATCATTACCACTAACCTTGGAGGACGTGGGACAGACATTAAGGTTACAGAGGAGGTTAACCATGCTGGTGGTCTCTTTGTCTTACTTACCTACTTCCCCAATAACCGCAGAGTTGAGAAACAGGTCTTTGGACGAACAGGTCGAAAAGGCACACCGGGAATAGTCCAGTTAATCCTGAACCATGATCGTCTGGCCATGGCTTACAGAGGTCATTCTATTGAAGATATGAGGGAACTCAGAGAAGAGTTTGAGCTTAATCGAATAAAAGACATGGAAAAGGAGAAACTGGTGGAAATTGAAATGAAGGAAGAGCTGTTCTCCACATTTTGTCAATTCCTTAGTCATTTTGACCAGCAGTACAGTACAGAAGAGAAGACAGACCTCTTTGAAGTGAAAGTAAATGATGTACCTAGTTATTTTAAGTTCATTCACAGTAAGATGGACTATCACCCAGCACTGAATGCTTTGAAGGAGTCATGGGGTATGTGGCTGATGCTTCACACAGGCCAGATTAACATACAGAATGACCTCCATAAACTGAAAGAAGACCTCAAGCAGCACTTGCAGGATGCAAATAACAAACTTCTGCAAGGTCAGAGTGAAAACTTTTATGATCACATCCAGCAGGCTTTAGGACGAACTGCCCTGCACTTTCAAAACAAAAACAAGTGTGATTATAGAGCGAAATTTTATTGGGAAAGAGCCTCTGAGTCAGACAGCTACTACAGAGCTGTTGCAATGTACAATCAGGCCTACATTACCATTAACATGGCCAATCAAGACTACAAAAGAGAGGCATGTTCCTTACTTGAGGAGGCAGATAAAGCCATAGATGTTTATGTGTCTGAAACAAGCAACACCCTGAGCTTCCATTCCTTGTCTGTGTCTAGAGATTTTGAACCACACCATAATGGCAGCTGTAACTTCCAAATACAAATGCAGGCAAGAATGAACATATTTAACTCCTGGAGGGAAAACATAAAAAAAATACTCGACATGCTTAAACCAGACAAAGGAGACTTCAAAACTGTGGACTTGACTCTTTACAGTTTATCCACTGAGACGGATTTTGTGTCTTCTAGTGAACTTGGTCTCTTTCGTAATTATGGCCTTGCAGTTGTGTTTGAGGTGGAGAAAAAGCCCAAGTTCTCATTTGATGCCCTGATTTGTTTGTTTCTTGGTATGGTTCAGGTTGTAGCAGGAGTTCTGGTATGTGCCCTGACAGCTGGTTCCATGTCCTCATTTGGTCTTGGTTTGATTTCCGAAGGTGTGTCTGACATGATCAGTGGAGTCATGGGTATGATAAACGGCACTTTTGATTGGGCATCATGGGCGATATCTAAAGCGATTAGTATAGGAACTTCTCTGGTCTGTGGGGGATTCAGTGTTCTCAAAAAAGCAGTCTCCTCTGTAACAAAGGCTGTACGTAATGTCTGGAATGGCACCAGATCCCTAAAGAGTGTTGCATCTAGTGCCCTCCAGTCAGGAAAAATTTTTTGTATTTCTTCAGGTTCATCAGTCAAGTCATGTATCTCATCAATAAGTGTAAAAAACCTCACGGTGCCTGCAGCCAAACAAAATTTAAAATATGCCTGTAAGTACGCTGTTCAGGAATTATCTATTCAAGGAGTAAACACTGCTGTGAACATGGGCGTTGATGCTCTCATCCAGGATTCATTACAAAAAGGACTCCGAGACTCTTTCAAGGATTCTGTCTGTCCATTATTACGCCAGAATGAAGACTTTGTTAAAGGGCTCATACATTTCATCAGCTCAGGTATTCCAAAAGTTGCCTCGGAGAAAAGTCCTGGAACTTACAACATTAGCGATGCCTTAAAGAAGGAAATTAAGAATTATGTGGTTTCAAACACAAACCTTGTCATGAATGATCTGATGATAAACTGTAAAGAAATACATCATGTAATTGATACAGTCTCACAAGTATGGGCTAAATCAGCAGGGGCCATTGCATGTCGTTCTCGTGCCTGTATTGGCAGCATTATTCAAATTGCAGACGTTTCCATGTATGTGTATGAAATGTGTTCTTTTATTCCTACTAAACGGACCATTGACAAGAATTTTGTTCCTGCATTTTTAAAGTCCATGAACGAGAATCCATTATTTGACAAATATGATAAAGATGGAAGGGACAAACTGGATGATGTACAACATTTCAAAGATGAACTCATTGGTGTAGTGTCAGATGTTCTTTCTAATGCCATGGTGGAAAGAGTTTCTGTCTTTGCTTCATCAATTCTTACAAAAACATTCACTCAAAAACTAAGCTCTTTAGCCGGAAATGCGGTTGGTAATGTGCTGGGGAGGCATGAAACCCAAAGTTTCTTTATGAATCAGAAGCATAATTATGATCTGAAATCAGCCACTAAAGGTAAAGAAAGGTGTTTGACAGAAAAAGAACTAAATCAGCTCAAGCAGTATGCTGATAATGTAACTGATGAACAAAAGCCAGCAACAGCTTTAGAAGTCCATGTTCTTACAAACAGTGACTTGTTGAAAGGTAAAGGAATTTCTATTACTGTAGTAGATGCTAAAGGAAAAGTTCTCACAGCGGAGAGTTACCCAGGAACTGACCCAACAGCTGGGATCATCAATCTCATGCTGACAAAAACACCCCAGCCTTCTTCAGAGTGAGTGTATGCTTGGTATAAAGGGAATCTGTATCTAATAAATTCTTTTTGTTGATATTGTTGAAATAATTGTTCATTCTGTCTTACAGAAAAAGTGGAATGTTGAATAAACTTAAAGACAGGGTTATGGGTAAAGACACACCACAGACTGGACACATTGACATCATACATCCTAATGGTTCTGTGGAAAGGGTGAACTCCTCAAATCAGAACTGTCTTTTTCATGCTGTCGTTCAAGCAACAACTAAAGACCCAAATGAAGTTGTACAACAAAAAGCTGTAGAACTTCGCAACAAAGTCAGCCAGGAGGTAAGTCGTTGTTAAAATTACTTTATTTCTATTTTTTTTTATAAAGCTGTTTCAATACCTGAAAATGCAACTCAAAGAGTTTCATTGAAAAATTAAACAAACATCAAATCTTCACATACAAATTAAAACAATATACAAAGAGGAAATATAAATAGGAAAAAAATGACTCATAAATAAACCTAGAGGGAGAATGAAAATAAAACAAAAAATGTAAGTAAAATGAATAAGATTCAAATGAATGTAGGAAAAATACAAATAAAAAAGCTCAAACACAATGCTAAATCAAATTAGCATTCTAATTAAAATGTTTTTATAATTTTAAAAGTTTGCTAAACCACCTTCAAAACTATTTGTAGTAGATACATGATGAATATAAATTGCCAATAACTCCAAATTAAATTATTTGCTGTGTTAAACCTTTACCCAGCTATTTGTAATTTTGAGAAAAAATTTAATAAAGCAGAACTTCTTAATAACCACTGGAATATCCACTTACCGGCCACTTCATTAGGTACACCTGTTTAACTGTTCATTAATGCAGTTACCTAATCAGCCAATCACATAGCACCAACTCAATGCACTTAGGCATGTAGCCACGGTCAAGTCGATCTGCTGAAGTTCAAACTGATCATCAGAATGAGGAAGAAACCTAATTAAAGTGACTTTGAATGCGGCATGGTTGTTGGTGCCAAGCGGGCTGGTCTGAGTATTTCTGCACACAGCCATGCTAGGGTTTACAGAGAATGGTGTGAAAATGAGAAACTATCCAATGAGGGCAGTTCTCTGGGTGAAAATGCTTTTGTTGATGCATGATCTGATGTTTATCTGGCCTTGTTCGGCCAGACTGGTTCGAACTGATAGAAAGGCAACATATTGTTTTGTACACCCAACACATCACACCTTGAAGCAGATGTGCTACAGCAGCAGAAGACCACAATAGAAGATTGTAAAAATGATGACTGTAACTGATGAGTCTCAATTTCTGCTAAAACATTTAGATGGCAGGGTCAGAATTTGACATAAACAACATGAAAGAATCAAGCCATGGGGAGATTTTCTCGGCATACTTTGGGCCCCTTAGTACCAAATGAGCATGGTTTAAATGTCACAGCACATCTGAATAGTGGTGCTGAGCATGTCCATGCCTTTATAACTATGGGATAACACACCATGTCACTAAAGTAAAATAATCTTAAACTGGTTTCTTGAACATTCTTGAACATTCTGTGAAGGACCTTTGGGATGTGATGGAATGGGAGATTTATACCATGGATGTGCAGCTGACAAATCTGCAGGAACTGCTTGATGTCATGTGATGATCATGTCATTATGTTTCCAGCACCTTACTGAATCTGGGACATGAAAAATTAAAGCAGTTCTGAAAGCAAAAGTGTCCAACCCAGTACTAGCAAGGTGTATATTATGAAGTGGTCAATAAGTGCATTCTGTCAGGTACAAAAATGATACTTAAAAAAAAAAAAAAGAGACCCAATGTACCCTGAATACAGGATTAAGTGGTTTAGATGATGAGTGAGTGAGTGAGAGACCCAATGTAATTAAAACTGAAATAAATGCCATGTATGTTCTCTCTCCCTTTTCTTATAATATTCTGAATAAGTTGTAATCTCGTAGTGAATAAATCAGGGGTATGGGGGGTTGTCATGTACAGTACATGGTAAAACGAATAGGCCAAGGAATCCTAAAGTCCTGTGTGTGCTCCAATCTGTCTGACATATAGACATGCACAGCCCAGAGTAAACCCAGAGAGTCAGCAGAACTTGTGAAGATGCTCAACTAAGATGTTTTGGTCTGTGTAGCGACTACCATTTCTAGAATTTGGAGAAAAAATAAAGATTAGAATTTGACCTGTTGTTAGGCAGGACTTTAGGATTCATGTAAGGCTTTTTGGTAGGGAGTCAAATACGTATTTTATTCACTGAAGTGCAACAAAATTTATAACATTTATATAATGTGTTTTTCTGGTTCTTTGACTGACATTCTGTCTCCATCCTTTACAATAAACCTATGATAAAATGATAGACTCTACATTCCTTTGTAAGTGGGCAAACTTACAAAATCTACAGGCGATCAAATAATTATATTGACGTCTGACTGTAATTATCAGACACACCATATTGCATTTATTGATAACTTTGATCATACTTGATAATCCTGTAAAAATATTTTTTTAATTATTGACCTCCATGTTTTATATTCATAAAAAAACATGCTTTATTGTTTTATGTGTGTGTGTGTGTGTGTGTGTGTGTGTGTGTGTGTGTGTGTGCTTGTGTGTGTTTGTTTTGCTGTTAGATTCTAGCCAAACCAGAGAAATATGCTGAGGCTGTGAAGATACAGAATATGTTCACCTGTACAAACAAGTCCAATAAATTTAAAATTGAAGCTGGAATACGGGCAGGGGACACGGAGAAGTTTGAAAATAACATCAAAAACATGACCCCAGAGACGATTATTAGTGCCTATAAGCTGGGAGAAGTGGCAGATTATGAGAGGTAATTGGATTTAAATTATTTATAAATATTTCCTAAAAGTAAGTATATTTATCACTTAAATTGATCACAACATTAGTGAGGCAGCCTGGGGAGACGTACTGACCCCTGGTACACCTGAACTCTGTGATGAGTAATAATTTGTGGGGAAAAAGCAGTTTATATACCAAGAGAATAAATCTATTATTGTTATGAACCTCCACTAGAGGTCACTGTTCATGTCTGTCTGTTTGTAGTTTTTGTTGGTCGACTCAGTTTCCCAGAAGGCACCTCGGTCAGGTGATAGGGCTCACCTGAACCGAGGTGGCTCATTAAACATCTTATAAATAGCAGTTTGTTCTGGGAAACTGGGTCGAGCATTATATCCTATTATCGTCATGCAGACGGTCCCTTTTTGTTTGTTTCTTTGAGTTTATATTTTAGTTATATTGTTTTACCTTTGTGTTTCTAGAGGGCTCTATTGTTTGTTTTCTTGATGTTCCTTGTCTTAGTGGATTCATGGAGCTGCCTTGTTCAGTGTTTAGTTAGGCCGTGTCTCCTCCTGTGTAAGTTCTGTTCTTTGTATCCCTAGTGACGGTCTTCTTGTTTAGATCTTTGTTTATAGATCCCCTTGTCTGTTTAGATGTGTAGCCACATGAGGGCTTAGCTGCTAGTAGGGTTAGCCCCTAGTAGGGTTGGCCTCCAGTAGGCTAGCCTCTAGTGGGATTGACTGTTAGTGGTTCTGGTCGCTAGTAGGTTAGCCGCTAGTTTGATATAGCCTCATTTGTGCCCTGCTTCTTCTATTCAGTTCCCCCCTATTAGGTCAGTACTAACCTGGTTAGCCACTAACTCCCTTAGATACTAACCTGGTTAGGTCATCATTCCCTTCATCCATAGTCCATGTAACTACTAACCACTAACCCGTCCGGTCTCGTCTCTAGTTCCCCTATGTGTCTTTAGTTAGCTCCAGCTCCATGTTTCCTTCTGTCAGTCCTCAGTTCCCTGCGTTCAGCTCCTGGTTCCCTGCGTTTTAGTTTGAGTTTGTTGTTTTGGTCCCTTTGTTTGTTTATGTTCTTTATTATTGATTTTGTAAATAAAGACTATTTCTGTTTGCACACTCCTCTGCGTTTATGCCTGCCCTATATGCCCACGGCCACTACATCAGCCGGTCTAGCCCTAGTTCCACCTGCTAGACCCATGACAATCATACGCAAATGTTCAAATCACCATCACTTATGCAAGCATGAAACATTACGGAGGTAAACATGATCTACTCATTTATGCTGTTAATTTAGATGTGCGGTTTTTGACAAGATTATTTGTAACATATTTGAAGGATTATGCATCAAAAAGGAGGATGGATGTAGAAAATGACATGTGTTTTAAAATATAATACTCATTTTGACAGCCACTGCATCAGTGTCTAAAAAAAAAAATATATATATATATATATATATATGAAATGCAGTTTTTACTTTTGATTGTAACCTGATTTTGAAATGTGAGTCAACTGATGCCTTTTTTTATTATTTTTTTTACATCTAATCTAAAAACATTTAAAAGTAGAGAAGCTGTGACAGAAAGTGATTTTAAGCTAGCAGATGTTTATGTACAGTACATAAGGGTTCTCCATATTCAGTATGGAGTGGGGATGAAGTACAAACTGTGCTAGAAACTGGCCCTCCAGCACTGAAGTTGGAGAGCCCTGGTGTTACAGGAAATTGATAACTATGCTAAATAATGTCGTTTTATATTTTAAGTCTTTTAAAAACAGAGAAGCCCACGCCAAGGGTGGTTGAGGCGGACCACATTCCACCAAAGAGTTGTTTAAGAGGCCTCCATAGCCTCATTAATAAAAAATCAGAAATTAAAGATTTACTCCAAACAAAGAATAAGGCACTCTACCAGTTAGTGATGAGCATGAATAATGACCAGAATGGGAGACACAAGGTCTGCATGAATGCGCTGTTCTGGGACCATCAACGTGCACTGACCAGCGGAAGCTCTCTTGAATCCCAAGCATGCAGGTCTCAAATCAATTCTCAATCATCCTGAACATTTCTGTAAAAAATAATTTTTTTATTATTATTGACCTTCATGTTTTATATTTATGTCCACCAGAAAGTTGCTGACAAGAACATTTGCAAATGGAGATGTGGAGAAAGCGATGAAGCTGTCATTTATAGTGGCTCACCCAGAATGCTCAGACCGCATACGGAACAGTCTAGGTACCTCTTGTTTCTTGCTTTGTGTCATAAATAAAACTGATGATGATTCAGAGAAGACAGACATGTGAAAAAAATGAAGAGAGACATAATTTAAGTAGAGGGAAGTCATTTAGAGCAATTCATAGTCATAGAGTTTTCATGAGGCCAGAGTCATTCAGAGAGGGAGTCATTTATATGTAATAGTCATATGAGATTATTAGTATATCGAATAATATAAAGAAAAGTGTATGCTTATGGCACAAGGATATTAAGGCCATTTAAAAATTAACAACTTACTTTTAATCTATAATTTTGTCTAAAATTAAGGTAAAAATGTTGCTGAAAATATTGAAAATAAGTGTAAGAGAACTTAATTTCATTCTTATGATTTTCAACAATTGACTTGTGAAATATGATAAATATTTTAAAAAGCTGTTTAAGCACTAGATTTGATGGAATCTTACACGTTTCTGTTCAAAACTATAACATATGATGTCCTTTATTTTTGTTTTAACATACAATCAGCACTTCAAACAAGATTTATATAGGGTATAAACTGATTTATTTTCTGAGTCTTATTTCTTTTCTTATTTCATTGAAGGCATCCCAAATCATTTAAACACCCAGAATCCTGGACTTAGAGCAGCTGACATTAAAAAATACTACAAGAATGGATTTCTCGGTGTTCTACATGAATACAAAACGAGGGATGTGCTCGACCAAAACCAAACAGCTCGTCTGGAGAATTGGGTGAAAAGCGAGAGCTATTTAGACGCGTCTTTACCTGAGTATACAGACATAAAAGAGATCATTAAACCTCTGTAACGTTTGTCAGTGTTAAATGTTAAGTCTTTGACTGTATGAAAGAAAAAAACTTGATAAAATGTTACTTCTACATCCAATGACAATATAGGATCATTTTTTGTCATATTGTTTTCCTATTCATTTAGATTTTTTTTTATTATAAAATATTCTTTGTAATAGTTTTCATATATTTAACCAATATGGTCATACAGTCATGAAGTTAATATTTGTCAGAACATCAAACAATTTTTTTATTTTATATAAAGATAACCTTGGAAAATATAAAATGCAGTTGTTAATTAATTACATCATTTATTAACAGAAAAGAGCTGTCCAAACCTACCCGATGTGAAAAAGTAATTGCTCCCCAAAACTAATAATAACTGGCAATGAGTCTTTCACATGGAGGAATTTTGGCCCATCCTTCCTTGCAGAATTGTTTTAGTTCTGCCACACTGGAGGGTTTTGAATGACCTGTTTAAGGTTATACCACAGCATCTTGTGTACTTGATCTAACTTCTTTTTCCCTCCTTCCTCGAACTACTTGTGTATGTTTTAGTCTGCGCTTTTGTCTGAGCTGTGGCAGAATTAATCTGGATTAATAAAGGTTTATCTTATCTATGCTGATGGCTACGAGGCTGTAATTTAGAGGTTTAATAGCAGTAGGGGTTAATACTAACTGCCTGCTATTTTGTCATATCTGCAATTTTGAAGATTCCATTATTATCCAAGGGGTTTGGGGTAACTCAGTGGTTAAGGCATTGGAGTACGGTTCGGAAGGTCCCAGGTTCAAATCCCTGTTGGGCAGTTGAGAAAAGGCCCTAAACCCCTTAACTGCTCAGATGGATAATGCGATAAAAATGTAAGTTGCTCTGGATAAGGGCGTCTCCCAAATGCTTAAATGTAAATCCAGGAAAAGATAAGCTGTACTGAGGTGTGAAAGGTGATCTGGACAGTTTGAGAGCAAAGTGAGAACTCCACAAGAATTTTATATATTCAAATGTTTAGTGCCTGTTTCCTATGAGTGACAAAAGTGTTAAAATATTATGTTAAAGTTCTTAGTTACATCAATTTTGTGAATTATTATGTAATGGTATTAAAAATCTATAACACCACCAGCCACAGTTTTGTCTGTGTTCATTTAAGCATGCGATTAGTATCAATAATATGTTGGTTAAGTTTTAATAAACCCTAAACAAACTCATGCTTTGATTGTGATTTTGTAGTCAGTCACCAACTAGTGACAGCGAATTAGATCAAGAAATCATCAGGAGATCGCGAATTTGATTCCCGGGTGATGCTGCAGCCTCTCGCAGCCGGAGGTCTAGAGAGAGCTGATTGGCCGAGCTCTCTCAGAGGGGAGGGATGAGAGGTACTTAGTGCTCCCACATTAATCACGGCTCTACAGCCAATCAGGGGCGTCTGTGAGCTCGCGCAAGTGGAAGGAGCGGATAGCGCCGTCCTCCGAGTGTGTGACTCCGCCCCCAACGGTGCGCGAGCGAGCAGTTCGAAAAGAGGCGGTCGGCTGGCGTCACGTGGTTCGGAGGAAACACGTGATAGTCTTTGGCCCTCCCGGCTGAGTGGTAGTAGTAGCCTTAATGTGGAGCCCCCTAGTGATGGGGAGGAATTGGACACGACTAAATTAGGGAGAAAATCGGGGGGAAATCCAAAAAAAAAAAAAAAAGAATTAGATCAAGAAAAAAAGTGTTGAGTTTTGTGGTATGCAAAACCATTTCAATTACAGTGATTGTTGAAGATCATGAGAAACATTTATAAACAATACAAAAATTCCAGTTCACAGCATCATTAGGGTTTCATTTCAGTATAGGACAATGGGCTCGGACTCAATATAGGTCCTAAAATAAACGGCCTTTCATGCCAACTACATGCCCATTAGCCATCCCCTAAGATAATGCAAGAAGCACTTAAGTAAAACCGGAAATATTCTTTGGTCCTCGGGTGTGTATGATCCTGTTGCTAGTTTGGTATATACTGTATTTCAAGTCAATTTACTTTTATTTATATAGTGCTTTTATCATGGTCATTGTTGCAAAGCAGCTTTACAGAATCAAAAGAAAATTAGGGAAATGAATATAAAATGTATGAGAAAATCCAAATTATCAAATTGTCCCTGATGAGCAGCCAAGGACAATGATGGCAAAGTTGAAACTCTATGAGATGGCAGTAGGAAGAAACCTTGAGAGGAACCAGACTCAACAATTCAATACAATAAAATTTTATTTGTATAGCACTTTTAACAGTTGTCACTGTCGCAAAGCAGTTCACAAAATAAAGGAACAGGGAACCCATCTGTATGAACACCAATAGCAGAAATTGATCTGCAGTCATACTGTGTGTTAACCGTTTTGTTATTAGCGGGTCAGGTACAAAACTGTAGGAAATTCCATTTCTGAACTATTAAGCAACTGCAGACAAGTCCTTAGAAAACAGATGTTTGCATCATTCGAGGTCTTGACCATCTTCATGGTAAAATGGAACTGTCCCTAATCACTACACCAAGCAGACCACTTCCAATTAAATTTCCAATTAAAAAAAAGGGGAATAAATTAATGTCAGTTTCACTTTTCAGCAGGAAAAAAAAAACTGCACAAGAAATTTTACAAGAAAGAAAATTAGGGAGTGTGATTTCACCGTATGGAAAAATGTGAAGAATTGAGACCATTTTTATTCATGTATGTTGAGCGATCCACACGGCGAAAGCATATAAGGCATGTACTGTAGTTAACAAATGTATAGAAAGTGGTAAATGTCATCAGATGTCTTGCAGGATTAGGGTGGGGAGCTTTTTTTTTTTTTTCCGGTTCAGCGATTCTTGTTTCTCGCAAGCTTTTTTTTTAAAAAAAATTTTAATTACAGAAAAGAAGAAGACAAAAGAAAAAAAGAATTGTATATACAAACAGAAAGCCAGAGTATAATAAAACAATAGAACAATCACACAGTGGAGATTCTACAAACTAAGAAGACACAAAGGAAGAATACAGGGAAACAGTTTTCATCGCTTTAGGGTTAACAGAGTCTTGAAGAGTTTCTATATCTGTTTACATCATTTTTAAATACAGGGAAAAATGGTTTAGTGCCAGTAAATTTTTGTTTATGGATATGATATTTAGCTAGTAGTAGACACAAATTAATGATGTAATATTTCCCAATCGTCTCTTTTGAGTAGCCAAAAAATCCAAATAAAACATCTTTGAAACAGAGAGAAAAGTCACTCTCAAAATGAGATTGAATAAATATTAAGAACTGTGTCCAAAAAGTCTGTGTGTATGAACACTGCCGAAACAGGTGAAAAACATTTTCTTCATCTGACTGACAAAAAGAACAATTCACTTCAATGTCTGACTTATATTTCCTAAAAAAGGCTTTGGACGGATAACATTTGTGTATTCATTTGTATGTTATTTATTTTACTTTATTCGTTAAAAGATACTTTTGAGGCAGGACCATACTCGCCGGGGGGGGGGGGGGGGGGGGGGGGGGGGGGGG
>JAAGKR010000796.1:26151-162931 GCA_011419295.1 Clarias macrocephalus
ATCGCGACCGTACTACTTCCGGGTCCTAGTGCCGGTCGCGTTGAGTGCGCATGACAGTACCCCCCCCCGTCCAGGACCGGCTCCTGATGGTCCTGGGGTGGAGGATACCCGACGACGGTAGTCCCGTATAAGCTCGGGGTCGAGAATGAACCGGGCCGGGATCCAAGACCGTTCCTCGGGGCCATAGCCCTCCCAGTTGACCAGGTACTGCATACCTCTGCCCCGAGGCCGCGAGTCGAGGATCCGCCATACAGTATAGGCGGGACCGCCCTCGATGATCCGGGGAGGAGTTGGGTGGGTGGGTGGAACCATAGGTGAAGTGATAAACGGTTTGAGCTGAGAGGTGTGGAATACCAGGTGGGTTCGAAGCGCCGCAGGCAGCTGGAGCCGGTAGGTGACAGGGTTGATCCGGAGGGAGGACACGGTAAGGGCCAATGAACCTGGGTGAAAGTTTACGGGATTCTGTGTGAAGATGCAGATTCTTTGTTGATAGCCAGACCTTGTCACCTACATTGTACAACCGTCCCGGAGGGTGTCGACGGTGATGTTGAGTGGTGTAGCGAGTGTTGGCACGATGGATGGCTGCTCTTGCTTGGTCCCACAGCCGCCGACACCTACGGACCAACCGTTGGGCCGACGGCACATCAACCTCCGGTTCTTGGTGGTTGAACATCGAAGGTTGGAAACCGTGGCATACCTCAAATGGACTTAACTCGGTGGCGGACGAAACATGGAGATTGTGGGAGAGTTCAGCCCAGATGAGGTAGCGGGCCCAGGAGCGCTGACGATCGGCAGCGAAGCATCTCAGATAGCGCTCCAGTTGTTGGTTGGCCCGTTCCGTCTGACCATTAGTCTGAGGGTGGTATCCTGATGAGAGACTACAGGTGGAGTTGATCAGACGGCAGAAGGCCTTCCAGAATCGAGCAGTAAACCGGGGCCCTCTGTCCGAGACGATGTCCTTTGGGAACCCATGCAAGCGGACTACATGCTCTAATATCAGCTCGGCTGTGGTTTTAGCTGACGGGAGTCCGGCGAGGGCCACCAAGTGCACGGCTTTGGAGAATCGGTCGACGATGGTCATGATGGTATCCTTCTCTTCGGAGACCGGCAGGCCCATGATGAAGTCAACGGCAATGTGTATCCAGGGCCGACGGGGAACCGGGAGTGGTTGAAGTTCCCCTGGTGTTGGCTGGTTGGTGTCTTTAGCCCTGGCACACACTGGGCATGCCTGGACGAATTCCTCTGTGTCCTTTGCCATGGACGGCCACCAGAAGGCACGCCGGACGAATTGGAGGGTGTGTTTTGTGCCGGGGTGTCCAGAGAGGGGGGATGAGTGGCCCCATTGTACGGGAGTATATGAGGATGTCGTCTAAGTAGACAAAAACCCACTGGCCTATTATATCTCGGAGGACGTCATTAATAAACTGCTGAAAGGCGGCGGGGGCATTACAGAATCCGAAAGGTATTACCAGGCTTTCATAGTGTCCTGTTGGGGTGATGAAAGCCGTCTTCCACTCATCGCCCTCTCTGATGCGCACCAAGTTGTAGGCGCTCCGTAGGTCCAACTTTGTGAAAATGGTGGCGCCAGAGAGGGCGTCCAGGGCAGAGTTGGTAAGAGGCAATGGGTGACAATTTTTGATGGTAATATTGTTGAGCCCCCGATAGTCGACACATGGGCGTAGGTCGTTACCTCTTTTCTTAACAAAGAAGAACCCCGCGGCGGCAGGTGAGGAGGAGGGCCGGATGGTGCCGTTACGGAGGGCGTCGGTGACATACTTCTCCATGGCCTGCGTCTCGGTGGCAGAGAGCGAGTAGAGGTGGCCGCGGGGAGGAACAGAACCCGGCTGAAGGTCAATCGCCAGGTCGTAGGGGCGATGAGGAGGAAGGTGAGTGGACCGTCTCTTGCAGAACACTTCAGCCAGGTCTCGGTAGGCGACGGGGATGGCGTTGATGTCGACTTCGGGGGCCTCGGACTCCCTAGAGCATGTCCCAGCCGAGGCCCGTAGGCAAAGTTCGGTGCAGGTCGGGCCCCATTGGAGGATCTGGTTTTGTGTCCATGAGATGAGCGGGTCATGTTGCAGTAGCCAAGGGTGCCCGAGGATGAGGGGGGGAGATGAAATGGGAGTGAGGTGAAACCGGATCTGCTCTTGGTGCTGGTCGATGAATAACGTGATTGGTTGGGTCTGGGTGATGATAGGGCTGGATGAAAGGGGCCGACCATCGACAGATGTAATCCGAACGGGCTGGGATAACGCCTCGAGTTCCACTCCCAGTTCTTTGGCATAAGGAGAGTCAATGAAGTTGCCAGCGGCACCGGAGTCGATGAACGCTGTACTTCTGACCTGTTTGTGGCCAAACTGGAGGTGTACTTGCACCGTGAGACGGGAAATGTTGGTAGTGGTGGCAGAGAGGTGGAGGGAACCCGGCGAGTTGTCCTCCTTACTCACCGGGCGAAGAGGGCAGATAGCTCTGTGATGCGACGCTGACCCACAATAGGCACAGAGCCCTCCTCTGAAACGTCGTTCTCTCTCTGCAGCAGGCAAGGAGGCGCGTCCTAATTGCATGGGTTCCCTGGCTCCGGTGTCAACCACGGCGGGAGGTGGAGATCCGACAGGTCTGGTGGTGATGGCAGTGGGAAAGGGGCGTGCTTCAGGGACTGGATTGTAGGCGAGGAAAGTGGAGGGTCGTGGCGTGGTCGGAGATGGTGATGAAGTGGCAGGCGGCAGGGCCTGGGGAGCTGGCCTCGGACGAGAGAGCAGTCGTTGGTCTATTCGGAGGGCGAGTTGGATCAGCCCCTCCAAAGTAGCGGGAAGCTCTCGTCCTGCGAGTGCGTCCTTTATATGGGAAGCCAGTCCCTCGTAGTAGGCCTTCCGGAGGGCGTTGTCTCCCCAGGTGGTTTGGATGGCGAGGATCCTGAAATCTGCCGTGTAGCGGCTCACAGACAATTCTCCCTGCCGCAGATGGTATAACTTTGAGTCGGTCTCCACCTCGGCAGCAGGATGTTCAAAAGTGAGTTTTAGTTGACGGGTGAACTCATTATATGAATGTGCTGTGTCCGAATCGGAGCGAAGAACCGCCGTGGCCCACTCAGCTGCCTGCCCTGACAGCAACGAGACGAGAAGGGCAATGCGCAACCGGTCTGTGGAGTATCTGGTGGAATAAAACTCAAACACAAGATCCAGTGTGGTTAAAAAAACATTACACTTCCCATCTGTGCTGTCCCATTTGTCCGGTAAAGCTAAATACACATCGGAGGGGGGAGGGAGTGGCGGCGCAGCCGCCACTGCGACGGGCAACGGCCTAGCCGGCTGAGAAGCCGCCCCACGGAGCGGCGTGCTCTCCTGCCGCAGCTCCACGACCTCGCAGCGCAAGGCAAAATGGCACAAAATGGTAAGTACTCACGAAATTGGAGAAATAGCGTCGGAGACGGCATTGGAAAACTCAATGACTGAGTGATGTGCGGCGCCATCTTGTTTCCTTTTATACTTCCTGAATCGCGACCGTACTACTTCCGGGTCCTAGTGCCAGTCGCGTTGAGTGCGCATGACAAATTCATGTTATGCTCTGATAAGACTAAGGTAGAACTTTTGGCCAGAATTCCGAAAAAAAATATTTCACAAAAACAAGACATCACTTTAAGAACATCATTAACCATGGTGAAGCATGGTGGTGGCATATAGTAGTACTACATAATGTTGTGCTTATTGTCAGGTTTCATGCCTTGTTTTGTGCTTACTTAAAATTTGGTTTGAAGGACTTTGGGACTTTGTGAAACTTATAAAGTTTTTTTTTTTTTTTTTTTGACAAAAGTATTTGAACCTCTAGTATAAGTTTAGTAGCCCTTTATCAGTGACCATCAAGAACGTGTCTTTTTTTTTTGTTCATTCCTGCCTCATGCTCCTCATTCTCAGGATTGTCTCCAGAATCACCATGACCCTGAAATTGACCATGATAATGAATGAATGCTGTATTTACATTACGTCATTTGGCAGGCACCCTTATTCAAAGCAACTTACATTTTTATCTCATTACACATCTGAGCAGGTAAGGCACAAGGGCCTTGCTCAGGGGACATTCAGATCAGTAATCCAATGCATTAACCACTGAGCAACGCCCTCCCTATATTAAGTGTATAGTGCAGATTCCGTCAAAGTGTTATGATTTTTGCGTTACCGCCCACCCCAGTAACGATCGCTAATTATCCTGAGTAGTTCAGACTTGAGCATTAACAGGAAAAAATTTTCACGACGGAGACAAGTGTGTCTCGAGTGCCCTACAAGAGCTTTGAAGTACCATCTTCTTGAGGTAAATGGCTAAAATGATAAGCAAATCTACAGCCACTTTCCCACTAAGACCAGACACCTGACCCTCTTCTTCCTCCTTTGAGATTGCACAGAGTCTCCATTAATGAGTGAAAAGCGAAGCCAGGAGCAGCCGCAGGGTCCGAAAGATTATTTTGTATTTGCCTTTCCTCTGGGGAACCGAGCTCCTCAGGGCCCGTTGTGCTAATGGGGAGTGACAGAGAGGAGAGAGATATCACAACAGGCAGCAGTGACTGCTCATATCCTCTCTTTTCACTGCCTTTCAGCCCAGCTGAGCCACTTGGCCCCCATTATCGTTATTATGCATAGCTTCCTTTTTGTTATTCACCTGTGCCAGAGTTCACTTCCTTCCAACCAACTGTCCTTTCTGCTTCTTCTGGGAGTCTTTTCTCTTGTCTGGGTCAGAGGTGTTTGGAGGGGGGATGCATGCATCTTTACTGTAAGACTGTGTGCTTGTCTTTAAACTGTGTCTGTTCTTTTGTGGCCTTAACATGAGGTTTTAAGAAATTTCTCTCTCATTCATTGCTACTGTATTATGTAATGGTTACTATGACAAAATGTTATAAGTATACGTGATGATATTGAGAGGGTATTTAAAGATCATAAACTTTGGCGGGGTGCCATCTGACACTGAGACATGTTTTTTTACTGAGTTAAAATGACCTCCACAAATTCCATTTGAGCACTATCCTTTATTTATTAATTTATTTAGTATAAAGCTATATGCATATTGCCACGGCTTATCTTGCAGCCTCTCCTGGATGCCTTGGCGGATCTCCCGGAGTGGTACGGTGTGAAAGCGATGCAGGCCAACTGGATTGGGGAATGCTCAGGCTGCTATTTCGACCATGTACTGATGGTAAGCCTGTTCTTTCTCCAGATTTGAAAAGCTTTTCATTTTTCCAATATTACCTCGTAGTCATCTTTTTATTACTTTTTTTCTTACTTAATTTTTGTGCCCATGCATTTTCATTATGATGTCTGAACGTTTTATTGCATTTTGTGCATTTTATTACTCTATGTCAGCTTCAGCTCAAGGCTGCATGTGCTGTTTTTCCTCAATCACATTATGAGAGGAAATATGTTCAGTTAGCAGTGTCCTTGATTATTAAATCCATAATTTAATTTCCTTAGGGTTGAGCAAGTAAAGTGAGTAGGTGGGCTGAAACGCCTGATCTGGCCAGCATTTATTATAGCATCTCACAAATAGGTTTAATGTAAAAGTAATGTGTCTTACAAGAGAAACTGATTTCCTGAAAACAGTACTGATGTTACTTATGAATACATTTTTCATAATCCAGACAAAAATTAATTTACCGTTTTTCAGACCATAATCTACTTCTCTGTCTCTATTTCTCTTTTTTCTGTTAGCTGAATGGCAAGGAGACAGGTGAGGTACTGGCTGCTTACACATCTTCTCCTGAAGCTGTTTTCGGAGCAGCGTTCGTCTCCATCCTTCCTTCTCATCGGCTTTTGCACGGTTCCAGTCCTGTGGGACCTGCCCTGCACAAAGCACATCAGCCTGGAAGAAGTAAGGGATGCAGTGTATAATTCCATGCATAACATAATATATTGTACTGGCAATTAATTAGGTACATTTACAATTTTGCTATGCTTGGGCTGCTGTACCTTACATAAGAAAAAAAAAATTTGCATATAAAATCATAGTGTTATGTATTTGTATTATACGCTAGACACAGTACCATGTTACCCTGTTGCTGCTGGTCTGAGAATATCCCAACACATCATGATGTGTTCATGATGACATGAATATGATTCATTCCTCAATAACATTCATTCCTAACAAGCAGGCAATATTTATTGATATAAAATAATATAAAAGTGTATAATGTGAAGGAACAGCCTGATGAAATCAATAGAGCAATAACATTTTAATAAATGTCATAAATAAGCATGACTGCAAAGATATCATGCTTAATATTTTAGGAGTTATACTGCATTAGCAGGGTGGAAGGGCGCATAGTAACAGGTTATTCCAATTACTCAAGTATTTAACTTGTCAGTAGTTTATTTGTGTACTTTATCAGTTGAAATGTTAGCTAGAGGACTTTTTATTGCATGTAATTAAAACTCTGTTGTTATTATTTCATATGGAAGTATCCCTGTGAACATTGTAAAGACCACAACTTTCTTTGAGTTAAATGTCAGGAATCAAAGAGACTATTTAAACAAAATAATACCCACTTGTGCACATATATTGAAACTATAAAACCAGTCTTATTATACATTTCTTTGCTATAAAAAAATACACGCCATACCTGACATTTTCAAGGATTTTACTGGCTATTATTAGACTTGAAGGAATTTTGTGGATGTACATTATTTTGATAAAAAACAATCCAGGGTGTGTTTTTGAGGTAATATGGGTTGTTCTGCATTCTCCCTTAACTATGCAGACTAATCTTGCTGCTGCAAACTGTAATCATGGTTACATTATGATAGAATTCAATGCTGTGTCCCAAGTCACCCAATGCATGCTAAGTAGTAAGCCTGAATATTAATGACACCACTGGTTTAGTGGCATACTATTTAAAACGGTAGTATATACACCACCTGGCCAAAAAATTCAACATTTTGGAAGGGTCAGTAAGGGTTCAAAAGTAATTTGAAATGCCTGGAACTTGGTTAAGAACCCTTCAGTACGTAGTAGCGAACCGTCGACTTTGTGGAAGAAATGTGGCTGGAAAAAAGTCATGAATGGAGATCATTTAAATATTTGGTGCAAAGTTGAATGTTAAAAAAAAAAAATCAGTAACTGTTGTAAAACCCACAACTTTTGTTAAACGGTAAAAGAAAGAGTATTTCCTTGTGCTCATAATATAATGAAAACTCTCAGGAATAGCTGTTAAGACATAAGAAAAACGCTTTTTAGTGAGGCTAATCAAAAAAAGGCTTCAATTAACTAGGAAGCATAAAGATTGGACTTTGGAGCAATTCTAAAAGGTCAAATGGTCTGATAAGTCCAGACTGACCCTATTCCAGAGCGATGGGCACATCAGGGGAAGAAAGTAAGAACATGAAGCAATGCATATCATGCATAGTGCACACTGTACAAGCCTCTGGAGGAAGAGAAATGATCCGGGGTTGTTTCAGTTGGTCAGTCTAGGCTCAGTACCATAATCATCTATATAAATAAAAGACATGTTAGGTCTGTACATTGATCAGAACTTGCTCTTTTAATGATATCTTTATGTTTCATACATTGGAAGATCCCAAAACCACTCGCAAAAATTCTTCACTGAATAATAATATCATTAAAGCTGGTTTATTTATTTCTACAAACACTTTTCCCATCAACGATGGATACTTGCGCTCGTGTGGCAATACAATGAAGTCAGCTGATGACCTGAATATACTGAATGACCAGGATATCTCATCAATGGAGTTTTTCTTCACTGATGGCACAGGCATATTCCCAGACTCAAAGTGTGAAAGAGTGGTTCTGGCAGCATGATGAATCATTTTCACACATGAACTGGCCACCACATGTGTGTTGTAATCAAAGCTAAAGGTGATGGAAAGAAATCTTTTTTTTTTTCCAGGCAGTGTAGTTGAAGAAAAATGTGTTGCTCAGCTATAATCTCACAGTGGACAGCATGCACTAAATATCAAAGCTTTTTACAAAACCCTGTGCCTGGCCTACTCTAACCTAGTATAACAACTCACTGTAAAAATGCACTTCTGGTTAGATGCTAACTGTATTTCGTTGCCTTGTACCTACATGTGCAGTGACAATAAAGTTGAATCTAATCTAATCTATACTCAAGAAAACAACTTCACCATCGGTTTTTCATATGCTGGCTTTTGACCCACAGACTCACTCAGTGAAGTCACTGCACTTAATTTATTCACTGGACGTGAAGTTCCAGTCGTCGTCTCTTCTAAGAACGAGTTTCTGGGACATCTCGACACTGTGATAGGTAAGTGAATTTATATTAGAATTTCCCCTTTTAAAAAGTGTCTGTAGGATGGAAGGCACTCAGTGCTCTCACATTATTGACGGCTTAACAGCCAGCTCCGTGGAAGGAGCAGATAGCGCTATCCTCCTAGTGTGTTACGCTACCCCCCAACTGTGCGTGCATGAGCAGTTCAAAAAGGTGCGGTTGGCTGGCACCACGTGGTGTAACACGTGATAGTCTTTGGTCCTTCCTGACTGACTAGTAGTAGTAGTAGTAGTAGTAGCCTTAATGTGGGAGCCCCCTAGTGACAGGGGGAATTGGATACAACTAAATTAGGTAGAAATTGGGGGGGGGGGGTGTCTTTAGTGTTCCCTGTTATGGCTGTTTGTGATCCACTAACATCCCGCCATTTCCCAGCATGCTCTGTATCATTTTCATCACTTGAATACTGCTGGTTTTACTCAGGAGCTTCTTGCAAAAAGCTCTTTGTGGAAAATCTTCCAAAAAGTCATTTCCTGAGTGTGTGAGCGTTAAAAACATCAAAGAGTGAATATATGGGTGGGTGCTTGACCTCTGTGTTTAGAAGTGATTGAGTGATTGACTGTATGTGGAAAAATTGAGTCTGTGCATGAATATATGAACCTGTGAGTGAAGGAGAAGGGATCTGAATGAAGGTTTGAGTGTGAGAGAGAGTGAGCTTGCGAATAAAGGAGTGAGCCCGTAAGTGGAGCACTGAGGGGTTAAAGGTATGAGGAAATGGATGACTCAAGGGGTGGCGTACAGTTATAAGGAAGAGACTCAGGGTGTGAGCTTTTGAGTGAGTGAAAAAATGATGGATTGTGCGAGTGGGTGAGTGAGTGGATGGGTGAGAGTGAGGGAGTGAGTCAATGTGTGTGTAAGAGAGAATTTGTCAATGTGTGTGTGAGAAAGAGAGAGAGTGTGTGAGTGTGGGGGAAGAGTGTGTGTCTGTGTGTGTGTGAGAGAGAGAGAGAGAGAGAGAGAGTGTTTGTAATATGTGCCATTGTCCTCTTTAGTAATATGCAGATTCAAAACAACACCATTTAAACCTGTCTTTGCGTGTGTGCGTTTGCGTGTGTGCGTTTGCGTGTATGCGCGTGTGTGTGTGGATGCAGGCATTCCTGACAGCTGTGATGAGGATGCATGTGTGGCCCAAGAGCTGGGTGTGAGCTGGGAATCAGTAGTGAAGAGTGAAGAAGATGGAAATCACACTGTAATCAACTCTGCTGAGGTACACACTCCTCAAGTGCATCAAGTCTCAGACAACAAACTACAGACACACTCTTTCACTTCATGCTCACTTGCCTGTCTGAAATATTCTTTATATTCCAGAATAAGCCAGGAACTTATTTTTAACCATAACCACTTTTTAAACACCAGATTTGTGTCAAAAATTATGCGGATTCAACAGTTTTAATTAAAGCGACACAATTAATCGCACTCATGGAGTCATTTATTAGTTCAAAATAAATTAGTCATATTTTTAAGCATTTTGAAGCTTCACACTGTTTCACCTGTATAGATTGATTGATAGATTTGTTGACTCAATTGAGTAATTGATAGTTTTGTTGATTGTATAATATTTAGCATTTAAAGATCCATTTAGATAATCTGACAAATTTCCTCACAAGAACAATGTAAAACACAGACTTTTTGTTCCTTGACCTAACATGATATAATTTTGATTGTTGGTTAATTATGGTTAACAAAATTTTTGTAGTTCACAGGTCAGACCCGAGAAGAGGCCTTCAAATCAATTACAGAGAAAGCTTGGGAAAGAAATGTGGGTGGTTACTTGACAAGTTCAAAGCTGAGGGACTGGTTGATCTCAAGGCAGCGGTACTGGGGTACTCCCATTCCCATAGTGCATTGCAGCTCATGTGGTCCTGTGCCAGTTGCTGCGGAAGACCTGCCGGTCATGCTGCCTAAAGTTGCTTCACTTACTGGGAGGGGGGCATCGCCCCTGCAGTCTGCTCAGGAATGGATCAACTGCTCATGTCCCAGGTAAACTTCAACTCCTCTGTCCTCACTGTAGCCTTAATTTAACTGCCAACTTCATGAGTGCCAGGAAGTGACACTTGACACAAACGCATGGTCTTTGTTTGTTTAACAGTCCTGTAATTAGCGATAATTGCTGGCCTTTCAACAAGGTGTGTGGGTCAAATGTTTGATTAAAACATTACTGGATTCCCTTTCCATCACTGCTCTCCTCTGTAGAGACTGTACAGTGCTGTGAGAAAGTATTTGCACCTTTCAGATTTTTCATTTTCTTTTCTTTTTTTTACTGTTTGATGATCTGAATCATAGGCAGCCCGGTGGTGTAGTGGGTAACACTGTCGCCTTGCACCTGCCGGGTCTGGGTTCGATTCCCAGAAACTTGATTCTCGTCTTTGTGTGCATGGAGTTTGCACGTTCTCCCCATGCTTGGTGGGTTTCCTTTTGGTACCCCGGTTTCTTCCCACAGTCCAGAAACCTGCAGATTAGGCTAATTGGCATTCCCAAATTGCCCGTAGTGTTTGAATAAGTGTGTGAGTGTGTATGTGTGTGTGTGCCCTGCGATGGATTGGCATATCCCGCTTCATGCCCCTCAAGTCTCCTGGGATAGGCTCCAGGCCCCCCGCGACTCTGTATACAGGATAAAGCGGTATAAGTGATGAGTGAGTAGGAGACACCTGAATCATTCATGCGTGACAAATATGCAACAGTAAATAAATAAATAAAACTTGGAAGAGGTAAATACTTTTTTTCTCTGCGCTGTAGGTGCTGTCAGAGTTGAGTTACAAAGTCCATAAAGGTGACTGGAAATATGATCCCCAAGGTTAGGTAGTTTTGAGTCTCAGACTGTAAAGCATGGTTATGCAATAAATTCCAGAACATTTGTAATGCTAGAATCATTAAACATGCCCAGTCTGTACAGAGCGTGTTTTGTGACTCACCTGAAATACATTTCATGCCTACGCAATGTTTTGAGAGATTAAAGAAACGGCGAAACTTGCACAAATTTCCTCTTAAAAATGCTGCTGGTCAAAGCATGATTGGTGTGTGACATTTCTCTCATATGGTTTAGCTGATATGCAAAGGATCCTTATAGCCTCCACCTTGGCACTGACACATTTTTTATCCATGTCTCTTTAAAATGCGTAGCTTTGGCTAAATATAATAACAATTCTTACCCAAACACGATGGCTCACAGCATCAAAGGTTCACAGCTTGATCTTCTTTGCAGGTTACTGTCTGTGTGGAGTTTTGCAAGATCTCCCCATGTACATATGGGTTTTCTCCAGTTCTCTAGTTTTCTTTTTTTGCACACTAAATCATGCAAATAGTTGAGCTGCCAACACTAATTTGTTTCAAGGGTTGAATAAATTTGTGCATGGTGCCCTGCATGGACTTGGGGTGTCTTGGTGGGAATAAGGCAGAATTACATACCCAAAGTCACCCGCAAGTTTCAACATTTTGTGAGCTGAATGAGCTGGTTCATTGTCATAATAAATGCGCACTTAAATTTTTTAATTGCGGGAGCCATTTTGATTTTGACCCTCTAGCCGCATCTCAGGGAAGTGTACTGCGCATTTTTAAAACAAGAAGAAATGTTCATGAACATACTAATTTTTGTAGACATAATTTGGGCAGATATTTTCCGTTTTTTCATACGATCATACAAATGTTATGACCGACCTTTGTAATAAATGAAATCACCTATTTTGTGCACAGGGAGAACTTTAATACATAATACACTGTTCTAATATTTTTAGCTACCACTTTATATGCTGAGTAAAAAAATTTCTTAAGGTGGCTCCTACTTTTGTTTTTATAACAAAAGTATATGTAAAGATACTTTTGTTGACTTGTACATGTAAATACTGTATGCCATACAGTGTCAGAAACCTTAAATCTCGTCGATATTACTTAACAACCTTAATTATTTAAATTAAGTTATTGAATTGAATTCATAATAATTATCTTGCAAAAAACTATTCCTGTACCATTTCTCAGCTGCTCTCCTGTTTTAGTTGCATGTGTATTGTTCAAGAACCTTTTTTTTTTTTTTTTTTTTGAATAAGACACTACAATAGACATTTCTTAAAGTCAGACAAATTTGTCACAGTGAAAACTTTAAAGTTAAGTTTGATTGATTCTTGTAATTATGGAGAGAATATCAGACCCTCTTATCTGTTGAGAAGGTAGCTGTGACAGTTTGAAGAAAAAGTCTTCAGTTTTTAACTGGTCCTCCAACATCCAATCAGACAGACTACGAAGTGAAGAGCGAGTGCACGATAAGGCTTATCGGGCTAGTCTACTCAAAGAGCTAAAAAAAGCTGCAAGTCATTTCCTGAGCAGTGATATTGTCCCTGTCTGGTCTTACTGTTAGCAGCCAAAGGACTAATTGAAAGCCTGCTGCAGGCCAGCATTCGTAAAAAACCCAACTGTTGTGCTGCAGCCAAACTGCTGCTGAGGATACTCAGGACAATCATTACATTTTTCGAGCGGTGAGGACTCAGCCTGATGCCAAAATTCTCTGCCCACTCTTGTTGAGCTGTAGCGAATCAACATTTCAACAATTAAGTAAACTTTTTCCTTCCAAATTATTATCAAGCCAATTTAACGCTTTCTTGTACTTGCAAGGTTAAGACATTCTTAAAGCATCTTTTTACAACAGACTGGCATAATGAGTTTGAAAATGATTCAAGCAAACCCGGAGTAGCTGAGTCTGGCTCACTTGAGCAAAGCACCACTCTATCCAAGAGCCAGTAGTGTGGGCAGACACATAACACACACGCCCACAGTAAGTCTCCTCTTCAACAAACCTCAGCTGTTGCTGTCTCTCTAATGGGGTCTCTCATCTCTTTTGAGGACAAATAGCTGCCATTATCTCAGTCAGGTACAGAGATATAATATTCCACTGTAGACCCCTTTGTGCCATGAATCTATGTGAGACAGAGGCTTGAATTACACATTTACACATTCAGACTCACTTAGCAAGAGTGAAATGGCTTAGGCATGATAGAATGCACATTTTTTATATGCAGAAAATGACACATCTCTTTTGCCTTTATGGACACTCTATCTCGCATAAGCTTCAATCTCCACAGGACACTCCATTATGGGTTGCATTAAGATTTTCATGCTTTAAAATGACACCTGGCTTTTAAATAATTAACCTGCTATACCTAAGGGTAGTTGCTGAGCAATGTGGTGGCCCTAGATTCAAACTGTAAGCATCAACTCAGAGATACTGTGAGGTATATAGCAACATTATATCATAACTTGACTGTTTTTACAATTTGTAATGTGATGTTTAAAATATTAAAACTTTGCATACAGTGCCACCTTGGCATATGAAAGCCCCGCCTCACGAATTTTTGCCTTAAGAACTGAAATTTAGCAAGAAAGCATTTTCGGCATACCGAAGCCGAACCGGACACTGGCTACGTTGCGTGTATGTCCAGGAGCTGTTCAAAACTTGTTTGCATCAATGGAAAGCCAAACTAAGCGACTTTTTTTGCATTTTGTGCAAGATTTAGTAAAGACATAGTGTAGGACTAATGGTCCCAAGAAAGTTAGCAATGGCAGTAGCAAGAAGTAAAGGGAGACAGTTTTGTTTTTTAAAGCAGCCGTGCCAAAAGGAATCATAAATTAAGGTTAACTATTTAATGTTTATTAATTTCATATTTCACTTCATTAGCATATCTTTTCTAAATGTTTTGATTTTCTTTTGTTGCACTTACTTTTCAAACATGCTGTCAGTGTCTGTAGCTTTTAAATGAACTGCCCTTGAACACCCTTTGTGTAAATGCCTTTTCTTAGCCAATCACAATGCAGAGTCAGAAAAAACTATACTAATATAATACTATGAGCACATTTTATCTATATTTTTTGTTTTGTTTACAGTTATATTCTCAACCTCCAGTAAAATACTCCTTAGGGCTGAAGAAGGCTAGGTTAGTTGTTTACGGTTAGCTGCTAACATACCCATTTTTAGTTCGTAAGAAACAGATGGACTTTCGTCCATCTCTCTCTGATCTCGGTTTAAAATTTTTTGATTTTATATTGATAAGCCTCATTGTGAAATATAATTCGAATTTCCACACACGCAATGGATCCGTTGCTATTTAAAGAGCATGAAATTGGCCTAAAGCCTTTCATAACAATAATCTGGTACATATCACTACTTCTTAAAATGACTATCCCAGAGATTTGTTAGCCTTACTATGTGCCTAAGTTCAACAAAGGAGCTCAGCAAACAGTAACTTGTACTGCAAAATTAAGGACACGCTTAGAGATGAAAAAAAAATTGATTGGTGATGTATCGTGTATTGATTGGTGATGTATTGTGTGGTAATTCATGTATCGCCCAAATATATATATATATATATATATATATATATATATATATATATATATATATATATATAAAACTTTAATTGAATATTTATAAAATCATGTACTTAGAATTGCAATACTGATCAAATTGGCACCTGGGTATTATGATAATAGTGTATTATTTGGTTCCTCCTGATTCCCATCCCTAGTCACGCTTATAGTTTTAAGATCTGGTGTTGAGTCACAGTCATCAGAAATGGATCCACAATTGAGCTTTAGTATTTACACACAACCAGCTTGCAGTTATCCACTGTTGAGAGCGCAGTCCAAAGTTGCTCCAACTCTGTCAAAGGTCTAGTTCAAAACCTAGTTCTAACATGACTTTTTGGGGCAAATCAAAGTCAAAGAGGGGTCTTACCATTTTTTCCCTTTAAGAATATTTTGAATATATTTGGTTTATAAAGAAATTACATGCTAATTTAAAGAAGAGAAAGCAGAGGATGTGTTTTTCTGCATGGGTTTTGCATGTACAGTACACACACTACAGACCCATAAGACTGTCTAAAATGATAAAAAAGTGAATTTAATGTTGCATATTCTGGAATGATTTCTGCTCACCACAGATAAGAAGAGTGGTTATTTGACTCAAATCAGTCTGGCCCTTCTCTTGTCCTCTCTTTCATCATCAGACCATTTCAGTAAAAACTCTCAGAATTTTGAAATCTGAAAAAAGCCCATATGGCCTAAAAAACTACCTCATTGTCAAAGTCACTGAGAATTTTTTCCCCAATTTTGCTGTTGCTGATGGGAACATTTACTAAAGCTCATCATGCATGTCCTCTTTGCCCTGCTTCCACAAAATTGGCCGATTAGATATTTGCATATCCATGAATGATCTGGGGTCGAGCATTTCTAATAAAGTGGCCAGTAAATGTATATCACAAAATTAGCAGTTTCTAACATCAACAAAACATTTGTAAAAATTTGTCACCACATTGATGTCAATATGTAGTCCAGGGGTGAACAGGCTGGTACTGATATCCCACTAGACAAATGGAAATTATCTGCATTTTGTATAGGCACTTGTTGTCCTGCACTCCTGTGCTGCGTCTTGTCTGGTTGACAGGCTTCATTTTATGGTTGAAACAGTTTTGGGTGATATTCTGTTTGCTTTAGAGAGAAAAGAGGGGAGGTGGCATTCCAGCACAAACACAGCCACATATGCACTGGCACTGCTCTGGGGTTGGCTTGAAATTCCCAGTTCTGTGTCCAGTAACAGGGCTGAGTGACAAGGACAAAGTGGCCTAGAAGCTGACATTTTCAATCTATTGAGCATGCTTGGACTGCTGCTAATTAGAAACATTATTATACATTATTAGATTATTATTATTATTATTTTGCATTTTCTATGATTTCAGTTATAGTGTCATGCTGCGTTTAGGGAATGCCTCAGTTTAATTTAGTCTACTGAACGAATATGTTTAAGACCTGCAGAGTATGGGTACTGTATTTGAAGCTATTCATGATGCATAAAAGTTCAGTTGTGGTGGTTTAATTGTTATTTAGTGTAATATAGAAATATTATAGTATTTTTTTTATATTATTACTGATTTCACATTTTGTAGCATGGCCCAAATAAGCAGCAAAACTTTTTTATAAAGATCTTTTGTAAAAGTAATATGGCACTTTTTGTAGATGCTTTTTATGCCATTTATTTCCTAATGACAGTTTTCCATTGCGATTTCCATTGTGATCATAATTTACTTTTCCAGGCTTATTGCTATTTCTGCATCTTTAAAATAACAGTATGAGACATGAGTTGCTAGACTCTTTACTGGCATACATAATACTAACTTGGATATCTGCATGTAAAAATGTTGGTATATTTGATGGGTACTGATGTGTTGGTATTTAGGCTCTATTTAGTCAAGTCATGCTTTTGTGATTGTCTGTATTGCAATCTGGCCTTTTCACTCCGAGTTCTTGTTCATGTCTTCTTTCATGTCAGGTGTAAAGGTCCTGCTCAGAGAGAGACCGACACTATGGACACTTTTGTCGATTCTGCCTGGTACTATTTCAGATACACAGACCCACACAACTCGCAGAGGTAAGGACGAAAGTTCATGAGGGTTCTTTTCATCCACATTTTTCTCTTACGTTGTCTCACTTCTCTGTCTGTCTGGAATGTTTTTAGATGGTGTGTGCCGACATTTTATGACCCGTTCGGACATTTCATAACATTTAAGTAACAGAGCTTTAGAAGTTTAGCAATCTCTACAACTTTTAAACATACAGCATGTGGTTACCTAACCTCAGTATTAAATTTATAGTTTGGGTTTTTTTCCCAGTCTGTCTTTAATCAAAATGAAGGTGCATATAAATATATTACAATAGGTCTTGGTCATTAAAAATGTTCCTGCTCTGCACACCTACAGTGAGATTTGTCTAGTGAAACAAGTACAAAGTAAGTAATCAGGGCCAAATTCCACAACTCTTGTCCTGTACAAAAATATATTCAGAAGTTCAACTGAGACTCATACGAAGCTTCTGCAGTCCCACTGAGTTATGTGTTTAGTATGTAATTTGTTGTAGTTCTTTCTTAATTACTTAATGCAATGTGTGTTATTTCATAATTTTGAAGAAAAAAAATTCAGGATTGCTCTGGAATGTAGAAAATAAATCCACACTTGTCTTGAGAAAGGGGTGGGAGGTCACTGATCAGAGAAAATCACATTACTGGTACTGTGTACATGTATGTATGTTTTATACCTAATGTAGGCTCATGAGTTTTGCAGGAAAATAAAAAGAAGCAAGTGTGACAAGGTTACCAGAAGAACATTCTTCAGCTTTTTATTTAGAAAACTGCACAAATCTGTATCTAGCACTACAGATTTTTTTCCCAAGCAAATGGTTTTCACACCAAATATTCATTGTGTTTATTTTATTACTCTTTATAGAAGTTTTTTTGTATGTTCCCAAGACATTTCCTAAGTACGGTAAGTAAAAACGCTTTTAGGTTTTACTGAGCGTGCTGGAGACTTCGAGTGCTTCTGGTAACTTTGTCACACTCACTCATTCATATTTTCATGCAAAACCCAGGAGCCTATATAAGGTCCCTTTTTGTTTTTGTTTGTTTTCTTGAAATTATTAATAAAAATTATTAATTTTTATGGGGTTTTTTTTGGAAATAGTGAATGGTTTTGAACATAATAACGCAGACATGAAAAAGCATCTATAACAACATTTAGTAAACATATACTAAAGATAACACCTAAGACTCTTGCACAGTACTGTGTGTATGTACTGTATGTGTATGACAGCTCATAATTATTTGGGCTGAAACTGTAGTCCAAAAAAAAAAAAAAAAAAGGTTTCTATATTTTCTATACTTTATTTTTTTTATTACATTTGTATTTCATATTTTATATTCCTTAATTTAATATTTTCTTTTTATACACGATTTTTCTTTTTTATTATTATATTCTTATTTCCTATTATTTATTTAGAATACTCTGAATAGTTCATGGGTGGTTGTTAATTCATTTCACTGCATATCATACTGTGAATGTGACAAATAGATTAGAATTAGAATTTTAATCCACCTACAATGGATTGGAAGTCATTGAAATGTAGACCTTTTGCTTTAATTTAAGGGGTACAACAAAAATATTGCCTTTCGTTTAGAAATTACTATTTTTTTCAGATCTCAACATTTTCCTCTCCATCTCTCACATCATTAAGGCTTTTCCACCCACAGAACCATCACTCACTCAGTGTTTTTTACTTGTTGTTTTTCAAACCATTCTCAGTAAACCCTAGAGACTGTTGTGTAAAAATTCCCAGGAGATCAGCAGTTTTTTTTTTTAATACTTAAACCAGAGGGCACAGGATGTTCATAGTGAATGTTAATTGAAGCTCTTGACTTGTGCCTGCATTATTTTATGCATTGCCCTACTGTCACATGATTTGCTGATTGGATAACTCCAAAAATGATCAGGTGTATAGATGTTCCTAATAAAATATGTATTTGTCCAAAATTATTGCTTTGCGAAGACAACCGAAAATAAGTCTCATTTTGATATTATCATCCTACCTTAACTTGAGCTCTGTCAAATGTTTAGATGCACATCTAGACTGCACATGCGAATCGCATACCTGGTAATATGCTCTTCTGAGTTCTGTGCATGGGTGACTATGCAAGGATGCCCTCTAGTGCATATATGCACTCTAGTTTACAGTGTTATGTGTGGACAGTATTTGTAGACAATTTGTTCTTTTTCTGATTACGCAATTTACCTGTGTCCTGTCTGCAGGCCTTTCGATCGCTCTCTGGCTGACCATTGGATGCCTGTGGATGTGTATATAGGAGGAAAAGAGCATGCAGTCATGCATCTGTACTACGCCCGTTTCCTCAGTCACTTCTGCAAGGATCAGGGCTTGGTCTCACACAAGTACATAACATAAATTAAAGATTAAAATTATAACGCTTCAGGAGTTAACGTTATGTGAAAGACTTTTAGGCTGGGGATACACTGCAAGAGTTTAGACAGGACTTTGTTTAAAATTTACAAGTCCATCCCAGTCTGCATGAGTCAGCACAAATTGTGGCACAATCTGTAAGTGTATGAGGAGTACAGACTCAAATCATCCTAGCGTGTGAAGAGAACAGACTGAGAGCAGACTCCTTCCAGTGTGAGTTGGAATATAAAATTAAACCATTTTTTAAACTTTCAGAGCCAACCCTAGACAGTGTACAGTGGTGACTAACCCGACCAGGGAATAGTGATCGGCATACTAAAAAGATGACCCATATTAAATTAAATTGAATGGTGGTTCATATTAAATCTGTTGCCGCCTGTCTTGCCACGATATTTGTTTATTTTTCTCCTTCGTCTGGAAAGATTGCTCTAGTTCTCATGAGACTTTCCATTAGAGTTTGGTGTATTCAGTTTTCCTCAGTTGCAGCAACATGTCATGTAGTCTATGATCCCCCATCTGGTGCACTCATTAAGTGTTTGATCCACCGTTTTTGAGTCATCCTAAAAAAAAAATCTGTGGAAACCAGTCAGTATACTGTGTATACTCCCAGACTTTTCAGAATTTTGAATGTTGTGTAGAGCATCCCCAGCTTTAACAACAAACAGCTTAACCTCGACATCTAATAAGCAACACAATCTGACAGTGGCAAGAGAAAAACGCATTCAAGTTGGCATGAGAGAAGAGTCAGGCATGCCTTAATGGTTAATGCCTAGAACGTTAGATATGAAATTACTGGTCCTTATTTTTCATACTGGACAGCAACAGATTTATTTATAACTCACTCGCAGAAGAATTTGCACAAAAAATCGTTCGAAAGAGCTAGTCTATTAAAAAGGATGATCTTATCCTTCAAGAGCTCCTGAATTTGAATAAATATCCATATAATGAGACCCACAAATGTCAAACTCAATTGATTTAAGTGAAGGCTTCAAGTCATTTAATTGCCTTGCGTTCCTGCAGTTTTATATAGATTATACTTTCAATAGCGTAATTGTTTGAATTGTACACGCAAGTTTAATGAACATTTTGTAAAAACCTAGTTGTTTCATGTTAATTGCCTGAATAGAAATCCATTATTTTCACACACAGGCATTTCACTAGGACAAATGAAATGCTGCCCTGTGACAGGAGTAAGGAGTAATTTATTTGCACCTGTTGTGGTTGAGGCTCTGGAGTGTCTGAGCTACATTACTAGAAGATTTAGTGCACGCCATTTAGTTGTCCTTTTCTCATTTTCAGCTCAGTGAGATTTGTCTATTATGTACTTTGATAGAGGGCATGACTAAATGCAAATCATCTCTGCTAGAAACACGTTTAGTCATTTGCCACTGAATGCCGTTTATCAATATGTGTGAAAGTGACATGAATTTCTAATTTGTTTTGTATATGATATAGCAATGTTTGCACACAGTGTTTCACTGAAAAGTCTGATAAATGAGGCCCAGCCCGGTTGTTAAAAAAAAAAAAAAAGTCTCAGGATCCCAATAAGAATGAGCATAATACAAGTTGAGGTGTACTGGAGACGCTTATAATAAATTCTTTTCTTCTAAAGGGAACCATTTAAGAAGCTGCTGGTGCAGGGCCTTATTAAGGGTCAGACCTTTCGAGTAGCCGAGAGTGGGCAGTATCTGAAGAAGGAGGATATTGATTTCACAGGTGTGTGTGTGTGCTTGTGTGTGTTTAGAGGATTTAATCTGGTGCTCACTGATCATTATATCTCAAACTGCTGTTATCTGAGCCACTTATGATTTCCTCGTTGCTGTGGTCAAAAATAGATTATGCTTCACTGCGACTCAACTCAACAGCAGTCAGCTTAGTCATAGAACCCACTCGAGACAAATGCTGTATAAATCTCCATCTTTTCACCTGTCCATCTTTCTGTATTTCTCTATCTGTGTCTGTCTCTGGTGAGTATTGGGCTATAGTTGGTTGAACTGTTGCCAGGCAACCAGGTAAACAGGGAATTTCTGTCTGGACTGCGTATTATTGGTATCTAAGGGATTTTGAGAAATAGCTTTCTTTGTCAGTGAGGACAGATATGATGACTGGTTTACACTTTTTGTTTAATAGTTAACCCATGGCCCTTTGCTTTTCAAATCCTACAGTGAATAGTTTGTCTCATATCAGCCTTTAGTCCAGCTCAGCCTGGTTTATACATGTTTTCTTGGCATATTTCAGCTTCCGAACCTGTCCATCGAGAAAGCGGGAAGAAGCTGCAGGTGACTTGGGATAAGATGAGTAAGTCCAAGCACAATGGTATAGACCCTGAGGAAGTGGTGCAGCAGTATGGCATCGACACTGTGCGCCTCTACATCCTCTACGCCGCACCACCTGAGCAGGACATCCTGTGGGACGTAAAGAGTAAGAGTTTGCTAAATCCTAATGCACTGTTTTCATAAAGGCGGACTCTTATCCCAGATCAGTTTAGCTGTTTTATTTATTAAAGGGTGAAAATGAAAATTACAGATGCAGCTAGTCCTGAATTTCCACACTCTTGTTATTCACGTATAAAAGCTTTAAATCTATATTAAGTAACTAACCGTTAAAATTGTACTGGGGCATTTTTTCCATCTCAGCATTAAAAGGTAAATTGAATTTGCAGTCAAATTGTTTACAAGCCCCCCCCTTCCCCAAAGTAGTCTCACGGAAAACTATATCCGCCTACCTGTCAGCTACCTTTGAAGGAGAAGCGACAGATTAATTCCATTTCTCCTTGAACAGGCTCCACTCCAGAACAAGAAAAGTTATCAACATTATTTTAAATTGTCACAGTCAGAAATATTGCATATTTTGAACATAGGCAGAAATATATGAATGAGTTTTGGATCATATGTATATATATATATATATATCAGTCAAAAGTTTGGACAAACCTTCTAAAAACCATGTACCTTTCTGATTTGTTCTTCTTTCTACAATGTAAAACAGTGCTGAAGGCATCCAAAATGTGCAATAATCTTTTTCGAACAGTTGATGTTGAGATGTGTCTGCTGCTTATGATCTGTAAAGCCTTCATAATGGCTGTAACCTGAGGTGCTGTTTATTGGTGATACCTCTGGATACTCTGCCTCGTAACTCTAAATGACCTTCTACTCTATAGCAGAGGTAAGTCTTGGTCTTTCCTGGAATGGTCTTCATGAGAGCCAGATTCATCATGGTGCTTGATGGGTTTTGCAAATATAATTGACAATACTGTTCTTGCAAGAACTATTCTACTACTGACTACTGTTGTTACTTAATTATCTAATTCCATATATGCTATTTCATAGTTTTGAAAAAAAAAATCCAGTATTGGCCTAGAATGTAGAAAATCAAATATGTCCAAACTCTTGACTGGTACTGTACATATACATATGTGAGGTGTATATATGCATATAATGCATGTACAATTCTCAAAAGGTTATAAAGAAATCTATAGAAGGAAGGTTCAACTCAAACTGGGACTTTTTGTCCCCTTAAATTTTTTTGCAGTATATATGAAATAAATCAAATACTTCAGTTACTAAAATTTGTATGTCAGCTTCCAAGCATAATATTGGTATACATAGTGAAAGCTGTTTTTTTAACCTCAGTTTTTAATTCATTCATCTTTAGTGCTTTGTTTATTTTGTTAGACATTTTAGACAGGGAAAATAGCACTATATATACAGTATATTTATTTAAATATTATATTTATTATAATTTCTTACTAATAATATGATAATATTCTAACAATAATGTTTAATATAATACTTTTATTGATTTAATATTTATATAATAGACAGCATATTATTTTTCTTTTTCAGAAGTGTGCATAAATTTTTTGCCTGACTTTGTAAATGACATTTCCTACATTCATAGCATTGTAGCAACACATGAATATAATGACATTTGTAACTAAATGGTGCATCTACAAGTGCTCATAAGAGAGCTTTCAGTACAACACATGGTGTAATACTGTGATTGTGATACAAAGAGAGACATGTTGCTCTGATTGTGTGTGTGTATGTGTGTGTGTGTAGCTGACGCTCTTCCAGGTGTGCTGCGTTGGCAGTCTCGTCTCTGGGGGCTTGTCACTAAGCTGAGAGAGGCTCGTGAGGGCGGCGACACCCCCAACCCCTTAATCCTTAACAAGAAAGAGCGTTTAGAGGCTCGGAAGATCTGGGAAAACAAAAATCAGGCTATTGTGCAGGTTAGAGGAAGCACTTCCATTCATCATGACTATCTGATTATTACGACTATGAATATCCTAATGCTACTAGAGTATATCATAATTGAGTACTAATCCAACTCTTGCACACTTTGACCACTTGGTGTCACCAGTGTGAGGGCTGAGGTGTTTGTGTGTTCATTGATTAAGATGGGACAACATAATAGTTTAGCACAAGAGGCAGGCTGTAACCATTATGTATTATCCTTCTGTTGATCATCTACGAACAAAATCTGCCTGATGCATCTTAGGCCAATAGAAATTAATAGAAAGAGTGTATGAAAAGGGTGTTAAGTTGAGCAAATGATGCTTTAGTGCAGTACAAATAGCTTCTGATAGCCCAGTCTGGGACTGATTCCTCCAGAGGCCCCGGTTGGTTAAGAGGCCTGGTTTGTGCTCAGTCCAGCCAGAGTCTCTAAGCCACAGTCTGCCTTTGATTTTCTTTTTTTTGTTGAAACGTCTCTGCCATCAATCATGCACTTTCTAGCATGAATGATGTCTATTAGCACCTGCAGTTTTCTAACCTAAAACTTAACCTTAATTAGCATGAGAGAAGACTCCACACTGCTCTCAGATCATCATAAAATTCCTAACTTCTGGTGGGGAAAAAGAAAAAAAAAAATTTCACCCTCAGGGCCTCATTCTTCCAGCTGGATTAGAGAAAATAATGTTCACATTCTCTGTGCCCTTTCATTAGCTGAAATATCTTTTGCAGAGGAACATCACATCGAAATTAGGTTATTTTGCTATTCTGCCTTTTTTTCTCTGCAAAATTTATATTAGTTTTTAAACAAAAGTCTTTAAGCGTGCTCAGCTTTGTTGCCTTAAACGATATGCCTTAACAAATATACTTAGGAAGATATAAATTATCTGTATTGTGAGTCATAACTTATATTATAAACCATTTACACAGAAATGTTCTCTTGTTCTTTTTGTCGCATTTTATATATGTTTTGGATACTTATGTATAGTTTTTGGTTGCCAGGTCACCACTCACTTGACAGAAGACTTCCTGTTGAATGCAGCAATCTCACGGTTGATGGGACTGACCAACACACTCTCAGTGAGGCTGCCACGCACATACATCTTTTCTTTCACACTAAACTCACTTACTGAAGATGTGGTACAGAAGTCTTTTACTAATTCTGCTTTGGTATAGTGTGATATTAAAGCAGTTGTTTTATAAGAAGAAAAATGAGGGAAATAAGAGCTTTATACATTATGACACATGTTTATGAACATCCACAGACCAGCATGATGACATCAGGTAGTCCTAGGTATAATTAATTCCCAAATTAAAACAAAATGAATATACTATATTTTTATAGTTTTTTACTGTCTTAGTATTTTCTATAACAGCACAGTAAATTTAAAGTAAATTTACAATTTCTATTTAAAATGACACGTTTTTTATATATTTTTGGCCGATTAACTTTTAGAGTGGAAAAAAACTCTCGAAGCCTTAACTTGTCAATTGAATTTATATTCTTTATATAAAATATGAGTGCCAGCATGTTCTAAAATGCAAAGGCAGACAATATAAAAAGCTACTTGACTTCTGTTAATATGTTTGATTCTCATTGATGGTTTGCAGAAATCTGTTGGCATTTTCAGTTATTTTATATCAAATGACTATCTTTTAAAAAAAATAAAAATAAATAAAAAAAGATTTGACTTGAGCATATTTCATTTTGATAAATTGCACAACGTATACAGTGCCGAACACTTTTAGACCCTTTCACGTTTTCCACATTTTGTTCCTAATTCTTTTTTTAATCATTTAACACACAGTAGTCCACAGTGACAAAGTAAAAAATGTGTTCGGAGTGATTTTTTAATTTATAAATAATTAAATCCCGTGTACATAAGTATTCAGACCCGTCACCTTCTTTGTTAAAAGCGCCTTCTGCAGCAGTGGCATCTTCGTCTTCTAGGGAATGATGCTACATGCTTGACGCACATTTCTTTTGGAAGTTTCTTTCATTCTTCTTTCTTCCATTTGATCTTGGCAGAATAATTTAAGCTCAACCAGGTTGGACGGTAACAGCCATTTTCTGGTCTCTGCAGAGATGCTCTGTTGGGTTCAGGTCCGGACACTTGCTCGGCCACTCAGGGACTTTCCCAGAGTTGTTCTGAAGTTGTGTTTTTGTGTTTTCTTTGTGGAATGCCTTGGGTCGTTGTCTTGTTGAATTATGAACCGTCGCCCCAGCCTGAGATCCCGAGCATTCTGGGAGATTCTGATAGCTGTTTTATTTAACTTTTTATTTCATTCTGACTAGTCTACAGGTGCAGAAAAACATCCCCACAGCATGATGCTGCCACCACCGTGTTTGACGTTAGGGATCGCTTAATAAGGTGATATGCAGTGCCAGATTTCCCCAAACATGGCATGTGGAATTGTGTCATCAGAACAGAAGATTTGGTTTCTCATGGTCTGCAAGTCTTCAGGTGCTTTTTGACAAACTCCCAACAGGCTGCCATGTGCCTTTTAGCAAGGAACTCAGGATGTCATTTTTAGTGACCCTTGGATTCTTGGTTACCTCTTTGACCAAGAATAATGGAGGCTACTCTGCTCTTGAGCGCTTTCAATATTGTAGAAATTTTCTTGTGCCCTTCTTCAGTTCTGTCTCGCAAAACTACAGATAATTTTCTTGACCTCATGGCCTTGGTTTCACTGACACGCAACATCTACCGTTGCATGTCAACATCTAACTGACCTAGACAGGTGTGTGCCTTTTCTAATTAAGTCAAATGAATTCACTTAGGCACAGACTCCAATCAACTAGTTGAAGCATCTCAGGCACCTACTCTAGCATAATAGGCAGAGGATGAACCAAAGCTCAGTTGCAAATGCCAAAACAAAGGGTCTGAATATATACAGTATGTAAATGAGATTTTCAATATTTAGTTTTGAAATAAATTAACAAAATGAAACAGTCTAAATTTTTTTTTCTTTTTGTGGCAAAAAGTGTGGCAAGTTTAAAAGGGTCCAAAAACTTTGCATTTGCACTGTATTTCTGATCTCAATGGACACATTTCACATTCACACTTAATTGTTACGTAGTAGTAAATCCAAATCTACCCTTTAATCTGCCATGTCTGATCAGCTTAACAAAGATCTGTTTTGAAGCAAGGGCTCTGCACATATGGCACAATTGTTTAGCATGTTTCATTGCATTATAAGATGCATGTTATCTTACGTTTGCACGTTTGGTCATTTGAATCTATACATATGCCTGAATGTATCTTAGTTGACTTTACAATGCACAGGAATATTGATAATCCACAGACACAAGGGGATATACTGTAAGGATGTTTCATGCTCCCTGCTTGCACCTGTGAGTCTGTTTTTAATTTGAATTACTTTCTATTCTCTCTTTACAGCAAGTGTCTCCTCGTGTTGTTCTGCACAGTGTGGAATTTGAGCAGGCCCTAGTCTCATTGTGTGTAATGGCTGCACCAATGGCCCCTCACCTCACCTCTGAGCTTTGGACAGGTATGTGGGAGCGGTACCAGATTTTAATCTCCAGTTATTAAAAAAATAATAATAATAATTACCCTTCTTTAAGAAATGTGAATGCATTTTAAAAATCTGTATAAATTTCAAAAAACATGCAGCCCTTGATATTCTTAATTCCACATGGGTCAGTGGTTCAAATAATAACAGATTTCCATTCAATTAAACAGTAAAATGAAGTGCGGGTTGATTTAATCATCTTGGGCGTGTGCTGATGTAATATCTGATGTAATTCCAAAACATTCCAACACCCTCAGCTGTGTCAGAAATAGATGAGTGTGCTTCTGACACGTTATTACTGGACAGTCATTTCAGTAATTTTCTTTGTTTTGTTTGTTTTGTTTTTTTTGCTTGATGCAGGCCAATAATTTAACCCTTCTGTAACACAGAATATCAGCACAGCTATGATCCGGGCATAGGAACAGCCTTGCTTATGTTCAGTACAATAGTGGATCTCAGTTGTGATATTAAACACCATTTATTATAAACAGATTATGATCTTTTTTTGTTTGTTTATTTAATCAGTTATTTGGCTTGGCCCAACACAAATAGTTCCGCAACACAAACAATAAGTCTTTTAGCAATGTACAGTTACAACTTGTGTTAGAATTAACGATTTTTAGAACACCTTTGCAGCAGAGTGGTACATGTAGTTAAATGTCCCAGTGCTGTTGTGTGTGTGTATATATAATACCTCTTGTCCGATTACAGCAAATACTAATATAACAAATTTCTGTTGTATAGTTAGGAAATGAGAAGCCACTTACTGTATCAGTTAGGGCTAAAGGAATTGTTGCCAGCTGAAACATATCAATCATTGCATTAATGATCCAATCAAAGGCTCTTAATTATTTGCTTATTTAAATCCAAACGACAACCTTTTTTGGATGCGACTAGGCAGACTAGCTGAAATAAAATTTGTGAACTATTGTCTTATATTTATCTTTCAAGCTCAAATCAAAGTGCCTTTTTGATTAAATACAAAAGAATTTAAATTTTTGTTCCAAGAAGGGCCTGTACGTATACATACTGAAATGGAAAGAATTTATATTGTTTGACAAATATTAACAAGCTTAAAAGTTTTGATTGCATAAGTATTTCCCTACACTCTTGGTTGCTTCTTTGACTAATGTTATTCTTGCATGGTAAGCGGCTTTTGGTGAAAAAAAGCCATGTTAAAGGATATAATTTTCTTTTATGTCTTCTATATATCTTTCTTATATATCGTTTATATTTATTGATTGATTTAACGGTGCTCCAATAGATGCTCAACAATTGGGAGTTTTGTTAATACCAAACCCTGATTGATGCTTTTCCAGAACATTATGGACTTGTTTTGATAGCTCTTTGATCTTCATTATGCTATTTGCTTAGGTATGTTCTCTAATAAACTCCTTTCAGGAACAGGTGGGTTTATATTGAGAACACGCTGCACTTTAGCTGCACGCAGGTGAACTCCTTTTCCCATTGAAACTGGTTATAACAATTATAAGTTAGAACACAAGCTGTGGAAAATCAGATGGTTTCTAAGTTTATACTTATGCAAGGGTGTGTTTGTATGTGTTTGTGTACGTGTGTGTGTCTGTGTGTGTGCCCAACATTAGTTTGAATTAGCTATATAGCAGGACTAGTTGCCATGATCGCTTTAGAAATACAACTGCCAATTATTTTTTATTCATGTCTTCATCAGTGAAAGCTGATAATCTCAGCAAAATATGCTTCATGTTAAAACTTTAATGAAATTCCAGTAACACAGTTGCACTTTGTGACCTTACAGCACATGGTTATAGTTGGGAAGTATGGTAATTAAAGTTTCCTTGTGAGGGAGTTTTCTGTTTGTTTGTTTTTTCATCACATTTGCCTCCGGCTTGCTTGTTAGAGATAAACCTTCATTATTATTATTATTATTATTATTATTATTATTATTATTTCAAATGTATGTCCTGAATTTATGTAAAGACCCTGATTCAGTAAAGATCCTTTGTTACACTGTCCATTATTAAAATTATGGAGTCAGCCCAAATAAACTATTACACAAAAAGCAGAATTGGTATAAAGTTTGTCAAAGAGACACTGCTCGAGAGTTATGAGCTGTGGAAAACACCGGAAGAAAGAGGGGAAACAACTGTCCAGCACATCCAGCTATTGTCGCACATGTACGTTGGACAGAAGGCCTGAGCTTGTCAACCTCTGTGTGGACACATCCCCATTCCTTGAACTGATAACTGCAAGGAATGCTTATGGAGAGACAGGAAGTTTGTGGGGGGAGATGATGTGCATGTGCAGTACATTTAAGAATGTTATTGTGTTGAAAGCTCAGAAAGACAAGTTTTGTAGTAAGAGCATAATTTTTCTTTATTCAGTTTGTATAAAGTTATATGAACCATTTTCCCCAAACACATGATTCTACATAAACACACTAGGACAAAGTTTAGCGGAAACATGTATCCTTCCTGGTGTTATGGTTTGGGTCATAGAGAGACTGCTAATTTTACCGTGTCCCAAGAGAGAGGGGATTGCCAACTGACCCCTGTGTAAATTCAAACACAGGCTATGTACATGAGAACTGAGTGCGCTCAAACTATTTCTATCAATACTATTTTTGAACCCATTCCATAGAAATTTATTTCTTACCTTCAACAGCAACAATAACCTTTGCTAAGACAGAAGTAGCTGCATGGATGAGTAGTGAAATGTTTCTACCTAACAAGAAAGATGTCCAGCTGATATGACTCAACTCCCAGATATTTGATAATCTTTAGTACAATTTGTATTTTTTGGACAAAGCTTGGATAGTCTGTCAATATAATATACATGCAATAAAAAGTTTTTCAAAATCTAAACTATTTTCAACTTTTAAAGTTTTTAAAAACTAAGGATAGAATATAATAATAACTATTATTATTATTATTATTATTATTATTATTATTACTGCCTCTATATAATCAATTAATTATTTCTCTCTCTCTCAGGGTTGTCTCAGGTTAGAAACCCTCTCGACCCTGCACTACTTGGGAGTGGAGATGTGCTGCAGCAGCGCTGGCCCACTGTAGACCCAGAGTACCTGCAAACGCCTGACACTGTCGATGTGTCTGTACGGGTAAGACACACAAATCAGTTTGCATCAAACATCCAGTGTGTATAATGTTTCTACATTGCAGATTGCGTAACTATCATAACTGTTAGGGGAAAAATCAATTCAGTTATGAATTGCCATTCTTTTCTGTGCTGATTTACATATTGCAACGCTGACTCCAAAATCAATTCTTTTTTCACATTTATAAAAGAGATGAAGTGGTCGATCAGGCAATGACCAGAATTGACTGGTTTTCAGTTTGACCCATAATTAGCTAATCAGCCTCAGATATAAACGATTCTGTACCAAGGGCAGAGGCTTCTGAGTAGCGCAACAGAAAAACATTTTGATGGCACTATCTTATCAAAAATCATGCACCTTAAAAGCCTCAGATCTTCCTTTTTTTTCCTCCAAACTTTGGAGTACAAATTTGTCTTGAAAAATCACATGCATTAGAATTTGAAGCAGTAAAAACGTCGCTGTGTACTATTTACACATTTTCATCCCGTGTGGTTGGAGTGAATTATTTGCTAATTGGTTTGTTTAGAAATAATAATAATGGCTTTTTTTTTTTTTAATTTAATTTGAAGTTAAATGTCAGACTCTTGTATTTGAAGTTGGTTTGTATTGTTTAAATGTTGCACTTATGACTAATGTCATAACGAACGGGCTATATTTAATTAGTCATCATACTTTTTTTTTTTTTTTGTGAAGGTTTACAATTTTAAGAAAATCGGGGGGAAAACTTTAATTCAAATTGTGATATTTATAAATTGCAATTTTATTTGAATCAACACCTAGGCACTGTACTTTGATGATATTGTATCGGGTGGTCGCTGGAGATTCCCATCCTTAATAACTATACTTGTGACTATACTCAATAACTATAATGTGTTAGTTTACAGTAGTGGACCTTGCTATTAAGGGAATTTCTCCTCTAAAGGGAATGACAATGTCTCCTCTATTGTATTGTAATATATGTTAAACAGAATTGACAGGAACAAACCCCCAGGCAGCCCAGTGAGAATGATCTGCTGTCTTCAAAAGCCTTCTCATGCTCTCTCTGTTAACTTAGGAACATGAGTGTGTTTGATCCTCTAGAGATTCTGCTGGAATGCAGGAAGTGAAACTGTCTCCCCCTAACGAGACCAGTGTGTCTTCTTATAGAATGTCTGTAATTAATCTGGGTGGGAGGATGGGTAGAAGGGCCTGGCCTTTGATTCACTTTGATGGTTGAACAGTAGCAAGAGCTTGTTTTAAATACTGCAGAGACAGTTCAGCTCCTCTTCTGCAATTTAAACTCAGACTCTCATGACTGTGCTCATACATAAAATTGGACTGTGCAGTCAGAGATCAGATGTCCTAAATAAATGCTCAGTAAGGTTATCAGCCAGCGGGGACCTTCTCAGCCTAATACAGATTTTAGGTAATTCACTAACTGGCATTTTTAAGTGATTTTAATCATCTGTAAAATTGTTTTGATTGCCTGTGATTGATGGGTGAATAAAGATGCCTCATTGACCTGTTTGAATGTCGGTACTCCACATTTTCCACAGAGACAATTTTTTATAGAGTAGATATGATATTAAAGCTGCCAGGAAGTGAAAAGAACTTCACTATCCACAGAGTGTTTATAGGCTGGTCCAAAGGTCTGCGTCCGTAGGCAAACAAGCAAGTGCTCTAAACTTTACCAGCAGCTAATCTATATGAAGAATACAATTTTGCATACACGAGAACGAGTTCAGTTGGATCTAGTATTGTTAGTTTTCAAGCAGTTTTAAGTTTCAAATAAAAAGAAAAGTATTACATTTCATAAGGGAAAATGTCTATAAATCCAACATTTTGGGCCACATATGCATCTCATGCAACAGATGTGTGTTATTAGTGTCAGTCAGCTTTTTACAGTGAACTTATGTTAGATGTTAGGTAATGTTAGGGTTCACTTTTGCACATACAAAAACCAGCAAATATGAGGGTGATCAAGTCAGACCAGCACTTTTGATTGTGCAGAATAACTGAATGCAGTTATAAGAGTAAAATTATTTCTTTATTGTTTATTTCTCTAAATAATCCCCTGTTACGCTAAATCACTTGTCCTAGCGTTTAACTAGTGCTTGGATACCATCAAGTTAGACAGATATCTCCGTACACCAGAGCCATGATCTACCCTGCCTGCTCTATGTTTGAAAGGCTGGCCTCCCAGGAACTCCTTTAATGGCCCAAACATATGGAAAACGCCTGGCGCAAGGTCAGGACTGTACAGGAGATGTGACAATAAATCCCAGCCGAGTTCCTCTAATGTACAAGTGGTGTTCATGTATGATTGTGCAAATGTTCACGGGAATGACTGCTGTGTACGCCGGACTGTATGTACTATCAGTCAACATTTATTTATATGGCACCTTACAGCAACCTAAGTTAAACCAAAGTGCTTCACAGCACTAAAAATGACAAGAAAGGTACAATAAAATAGAAATAAAAAAATACAAAAACTAAATAAAACACATAATTATAAATGAATAAATGAAAAATTAAATAATAATAATGATAAATAAAACAAAATGATAAAACTATTTAAAAAAACACATACAATTATACAATATTAAAAGCCATTCTAAATAAGTGAGTCTTTAGTTTTGCTTTAAACAGAGGGAGGTCCATAATGTTACGTAACTCAGGTGGAATGTTGTTCCAGAGTTTAGGACCAGGCACTGCAAAGGAGCAATCACCCAATTGTTTGCACCTTGAACAAGGGACCACTAGCAGGTTTTGGGTAGCAGAACGTAAAGCCCTACTTTGTTTATAAAAGCTTACTGTTTCACACAAGTAGGAAGGTGCCAGACTATTAATCGCATTAAAATCAAACATCAAGTTTAAATTGAATCCGGAACTGTACCGGAAGCCAGAGGAGGGAATACAGAATTGGTGTGATGTGATCATATTTACGATTATTGGTCAGCATCCAAGCCGCAGCATTGTGCACAAGTTGCAGACGATGCAAACGAGCTTGAGTGATTCTAACATAAAGTGCGTTGCAGTAGTCTAGCCGCGAGCTAATAAAAGCGGGACTGGCTTTCTCCAGGTCACTCCGATTCAAAAAGCGTTTGACCTTTACGAGGAGGCGAAGATGAAAAAAGCCTACCCTGATAACAGAGTCAATGTGTGTCTGAACGTTGAAATTGCTGTCTAAAGTCCCCCACAAATATTTGTTTTCCATTGTTGAAAAGCCTAAACATTGAGCACTTCTGTGATAAACTCCCCAATTTTTTAGCAAGCAGCTCTTACCAAACAGCTAGGATATTAATTATCAAGAGAGTACTTGTCTTTCAACTTCACAAACCATTTCACAGATCAATGTTCCATCTGACTCACTCTCATTCTCTTACAAATGCGTAAACACACACACACACACACACACACACACACACACACACACACACACACACACACACACACACACACACACGATTTCTCACTTCTCGCATCTCTCTCTCTCTCTCTCGCTCTATCTTTCTCACTCACTCTTCATATTTATATAAGCAGAACCTGCTTTACATAAAAGTTGTATCTACAGTACTCTATTTTATTAAAAGCCTACTGTAGTTTCTCACACTGTTTCCTAATCCTGTGTGTGTGAGCATGTGGAGGTGTCCTCCACCCCCAGCTCTGCCCTGTTTAAACTTACTGGTGAGGTGAGCTGGCATTGTGGGATGATGGGTGTGCTGTATTATTTTGGGAATCCCCGTATTAGTTGCAGAAGTTAAAGTAGTTCATGCCCTGTAATGACAGGACTGGGTTTCTCCCAAAGAGACTGGGCGGCTTCTGTGGCTGAATAGGACCAACACACAAACACACACACGCGCACATGCACTGGCGGGAAGATTTTATCAAAACTCGTGCGGTCTCACTTGATCTTGGCAGATGCAGTGACCATATGAGAAACAGAGTCTGATTGCTCATTCATATTCAGCTTCAGAGGAGTTTACTGAAAATATTTCTTTTATGTGTTTTTGAATATTTAAGTCTAGAAATGGGTTTATAAATATTTGGGCAGTGACACACTTTTCCAAATTTTCCTCTGTAGATGAGTAGAAAGGATACAGAATTTAAGCAATCAAGATGTGGTTGATGTGTAGACTTTCAATTTTGATTGTACCTCCAAGGTCAAGCGTTTGATTTCCCACATCAGGACTCGATATGCTGGGAGAGTTTCCATGTTCTCCCCTTGCTTGGTGGATTTACTCCAAGTACTCCACTATCCTCCAACAATGACCATTGTTGAAAGCGCTGTATAAATAAATCTGAATGGAATTATGTTTAAATTAAATATGTCAATGCAACAAACCCAGAACATTTAGGGGTAACAAAATCAAGTATTTGGGACATTCTTAAGAAGAAGGAATGCTCTGCAAACCCTCGTCACAATTATAATGCAAGCCATTATTATATACTGCTATTAGCCATAAAATTATTCTGTATTTGCCTTCATAAATGACTGTTTTAATAGGATTTGTTTATTCTCACTTATTCCACTGTGTTCTGCTTCATAACCAATTAAATATTTGTGTGGTTTTTTATTTGTTAAGACTTCATCTCAAGACTCTCTTTTCTTCCCATTTCAGATTAACAATAAGGCATGTGGCAGTATTATTGTGCCTCGACAGGTGGCTCAGGATGCTGAGAAGATGCGAGAACTGGTACTGGATAGCCCATTGGGCATGAAGCTCCTTGCTGACCGTGTGATTAAGAAAGCCATCCTCTCTCCCAGGACTGCTCTCATCAACTTTCTGGTAGAAGAATGAATTATGTGTGGTAGAGCGTGACCATTATGCTCTTTGGCATCTAAATTGTCAAAAGGGATTTGATTTAAGATCTCCAGACACAGTGAGAAGACCAGGCTTTTGCACTTTGACAGAAGAATGGATGGAGAATAATGCAGCTATCTGTTTTTAAATTAAAGACAATAAATAAAAACTTTTTTAAACAAATGATGATCCTCTTGGCCTGACAGTTTTTGTTGAATAAGTGGATGGTACACATTACATTTCCATACATTGTTTCCACCCACTTTGTTCTGCTCTATTTTTACCTTTAACTATAACCCAGAATATTTTTCGCCTGCCATTTTACAGGATATAGTTACACATGCTGCCTGATGATGAAGGATGTCTACCAGAACTCCTAATCCCTAACACATACCCAACCTTCCCACCACCTCAACCTTTCCCAAGAGTGGAGAGATGAAGAGAGAGAGTGACTCTGCTCAGTTGTTAGAGTCCTACTAAAGCCTGTGACTAGAGGCAGTGACAGCTGAGCTTTAGGTGACTCATACTGTCCTCTTTGGAACAGTGGGTTGTATGTGGTTGGTCTAGACTTATTCTTTTTCATTATGTTCTTTCAAAGAGATGGATACTGATCCGGTTGAGAAAACCCAGCAGACAGACAGGAAAAAAACTGCTGATTCAGTTGTTTTTGTTCTGTGTTCTACAAGCATGTGTTATGGAGTCAGTTTGAAGTAATCACAATCTTTCATTTTATGTAACCTATTTCTGCCTGATTATTAGCATGTAAACAAATTTACCCATAAAGCATAAAATGTCTGTGACATTTTAATAAGGTGAATAATGTTTTTAATGGTTTATTATAGTCAGTATAGGGTGATTGAAAAAGGTCTGGATCCATAAGTAATAGTAGTAATAATAATAATTATTATTATTACTACAATAAATTAGCACAAATTCTAAAATTGATGGCCTCTGACTTTGCAGCACTCTTGAACTGTATATGCTGAATACAAGAACAGTGAACACTTTCTAACGTATTAGAACCCATACATACAGAGATAATTTCCTACTTTAGTGCAACGGTCGTTTTTTTATCATACATACAATATAAAACAAGCACAGGTTCTAATGTTTAAAAAGCCTTGTCATTTTTGACCTTTATTACACAATTTGTATCTAAATTTGTGACAAATTGCTTGAGACCCAAAAAGATTTTTTTTTTTCTTTTTCAAATATCATGCACCACATGAGCTGTGTTTGCACGACAGATATTCGAGTAAACTGATGATGCTGGCTTGCAGGTCAAGTTCGTAAGCAGTTCTTTTTAGAGATAGCACAGTCATCACATTACAGCAGCAGTTTAACTGTGTGTCCCCTTTTTCCCCTTCCTGTTGACTCCAATGGGCATTACAACCATGCTGAATGGGAAACCGCTGCGTCTCTTGAGTTTCCTCTTGAACTTCAGTCGGAGAATCGGAGAGAGATTTACTTGGCCTTTCAGCAACAAAAGAAGAACAAAAATCTGGGTAAAGACATACAGTCTGTCTTTTATATTGCAAGAAGAGCTAGGCCTCCTGGGAATTGTAGTACAGGGGTGTTTCGGTGTCTGACAGTAGAGCTATTGTTTGGGTTTATTCTTTAAAATTGCCAGATGTCATTTTTAAACCACAATGACTTATTCTGACAATCAGATCTACATACTGTGAAAACCATTCCTTTCCCTGTGTGCCAGGGGAACATAAAAACATCACAGTGATTCTCTGATTTAAGACTGAATAACATAAATAAAATTAAATAAACAGCGGATCTGCTGATTCTTGTTTTTGAATACGCTGACAAGACAAGAAATCTGAAAAGACAATGACCAACACTTCTCACAGAATAACTTATTATATCCTCTAAGATATTAATATTTACGTGCTTTTGCTAATTTAAATTGCAAAGGAAGCATTTTATATTCCCCTTTTCACATTTTACAGGTTTTTCCTGGATCTCAAAGTCCTATTTCAGATTCTGTGTGTCCTGTTTTCATTAGTGACTGCAGTGTCTAGATCAGTTTTCTCTTTGAAGCTGTGAGAATTATCAATATTGAATAGGATTCCAGTTCCGGTTATGTATATATTTAACACTATACTAAGGGTGGTTAGGGCCGTCCCTTATACTAAAAGCTACTAGACAGCTAAAAGCTAAAGACATTTTCCCCTGTCTTTAGTTGTCCAGTTGGGAGTGGGAATTTGTGCCCATTGCAATCATGGCTTTCTGTTCTCTAAACTTTAAGGACTGTAATGCATGAAAAATTCCAAGAGATCAGCAGTTATAGAAACACTCAAATCAGCTTGTCTGGTATGACACAGACATCTGTCTGGTATGTATCTCAGAATGACAGAGTAGGGTTTTATTTCCATTTTTATGGTTGATGGGTATGATACAGTAGATGTGGTTATGAACATTACCAAAGCTGCTTTCCTGTATCTGCATTGTTTTAAGCATTGCGCTGCTACCATATGATTGGATGATCAGATCATTTTGTTTGATCAGTTACGTGAAGGAGTAGGCCGTCAGGTGTTCATAATAAGTGTTTGGACATGGCATGACATAAGTACATGGCTCCAGAAACACCATTGTCAGATAGCCAGTTGTTCACTAGTTTTTCAGTTATTTTATGGCTCTTCAGCCAGATAGGTTAAAGCTGGTTAGTGAAATCATCTGTTTTGTGCACAGAAAAGAAGAACTGTAATACATGGCATATGTTGTCTAAATACTTTTTGCCACCACTGTCTATTATACAACAACTCTAAGTCTTCTCCTTTATTAGATGCATCAGTTCATAATTACCTTAAATAAATACATTTCATATGCATATTAATTTATTGTTTACTTTTTTCATTTCTCTTTAAACCAATTGAATCCGTGTGATCACTATTATGCCATGCTATCATTTACTTTTCTATTAAATTATCCTCCACCCATATGACAAATGTGTCTACTGAAAGAAAATAATTTTCAGTCGACTAATTAATTCAGTCTTTGAGGCACATTGCAACAGGTATTATTAAATCTATAAAGCAGAAATTGCATGGAGTTCAGAAATTTTGGCATTGTGTTTAGTTTTAGGTAAAATTTTGACAAGAACCAATAATGTCACTGATAGTACAGGCCACACAGTTTCTCCAGATGGCATAGTTTGTTAGTACACGCAGTAATTTGATTTCATAGCACTATTATAGTGTTTTTTGTTTGTGGGAAGCAAATTTAAAATCACCTTAGCACTGTCATATTTTTTTAACTTCCATTAAAAAAAATATCAGTTTGACTCAGCTGTATTTGGTTTGGTTGAGAGGAACCTAGTCTCTCTAGTTTGTAATAACTTGGTTTGGTTATCCGCTAGTGTGTTGGGTCACTCAAGAGTGTGTTTTTTTATCACAGACAAGCATTCCACTCCTTCACTCAGCAGATAGTGTAGCTGTAGTGGAATGTGTGGCTCGCAGCTGGAGCGGTGTGTGTTTTCTCACACACAGCACACAGGACTGGGGTTAAACCAGGGACACATGGACGGAAACTGTTATTTGCCACCTGCCTCTTCTACTCATGTAGTCCTTCACTGTTTTGTTGATATTTCTGTCTATTCTTTTCATTTGCACAGTATAAATGTTGGATTTTCCTCGCCCTTTTCTCAAGAAATAAGATGGATTTGAAATAAGATACTTAATAAGAAGGAGTGTTCGAGTCAAACAGGGACTTTTGATTAAACAGAACATTTATGAGAGGGAAAAAAATCCCTTTACTTCTCTCTAAACAGTAATCTCCTGCTACTCTAATGCACTTATTCCAGTGTTTCTGTAGTACTTTGATTCCATCAAGGTCAAAAGATTTCTCAGTGCTCACAGAGCCATGATCGGACTGCATGCTTCACAACTGAAATGCTGTCCTCCAAGGAACTTCTTTAATGGCCCAAACATGTGGAAATCACATGGAGTGAGGTCAGGACTGTACGGAGGATGTGGCAATAACTCCCAGCCAAGTTCCTTCAATGTGCAAGTGGTGTCATGAATGATTGTGTGTACAGCTTCCAGAGACAGATGTGTCTCTTCCACATCTTCCACGTTTGCAATGTAATAAACCAATTTTCAATGATCAGGTGTTCCACTTACTGACTGTTCATGAGAATGGCTGCAGTGGGCTATATAGCAAGATCTTGATAACATACATCTATAAAAGTTTTCAGGAAACAGCTGGAGGGGAAAAATGCAAATATTATTATGGTGGCATTAGGAATATCTATGTTGGGTGATTTAGCTGTTGCAGCCACCCAGCAATGATCCTTTGTTGCTCAGTGAGAACTCCTGGCTCACTAACTCAGAACAAATAAAACATGTGCACTGAACAAATACAATATGTTACCATGTTTTAAGTATACATCTTATTGTTGCATTCTAACATATTAACAACTTCAGAATGGAATTGTTGGTTTTTATTAAATCATGTGGGCGAATGTTAAAGTTCTTCACAGCTCCTTTTGCTTTATAATGTCAGTAGTTTGTTGAGAACCAAATCATCAATATGATCAGAGAAAAAACTTAAAATGCCTGTGTGTTGCATTCTTAGTAGGTATTTTAATGTGCAGCAGCAGTGTCCATTTTAAATACGAAAGATGTGCAGTAGAGTAACAATACCACTACATATGGACATACAATGGAGAACATAACCACATACTGATCAAATAATTTCAATATTAAAGCTAGTTTAAAGTGTAAATAACTGATCCATGATTTAATAAATAAACAAAGACACAACTAAATAAATAAATAATTGTATATAAATTCACGTCATTGGTATTTAGTATATTATAAAAATGTATTATGTTCAAACCAGGCTTTTAAATTAACATTTCATTTAGAACATGCATTTAGAGTATGCAGATTCATATCCATTCAGCCACAAGACTATTAGTAAGGTCAGGCACTGATGTTGAAGATTGTCAGGTGTCCACAAACATTTAGTCATATCCTACTGAGACCTGAATTCTTCTTCATCTTCTTCTTCTTCTTTTTTTACATGGCAATTTCTACTGACTGCTTCTCTTTATTCATAGCTGATAACTATACATTTTAATCAATGTCGTCAACCAGGAAGAAGTTTGACAAAAATAATTATACCTAACGTTCCTCCTATGATGGTACAAGGACACACTGTATATAGGCAATGAAGTTGGGAAAAAATGTCATGAGCTCATATGAGACATTTGGGGCTCAAGAGGATTATAGTGTACTAGAGATACACTTGCAGATCATGACATCTGCGTGCTACCATTACTTGCAGAAGTAGTGTACAGTCAACTCGCTGCCGCTCCTCAGCCTGCTCCTATGTCCCGGCAGTCCTTACTTCTGCCTGTTAGATGCGCCGTAGCTGTAGGGCTCTGCAGGCTGATCAGTTGTTTCAGTAGCTATGAGCTCAGCCCGACGTACATGGTTTCGTCGTTGATGACACTGCCTACTGTTGCAGTCTGTGAGGAACGATTACACCTATGACACGTCGCTGTATGACATAAAAGTTCATGATGACCCTGCCTACTGTTATATTCTGTGAGGAATGCCTGTGACAAAACTACCTGTACAAACAACCACTGTCCAAACAGAATTTCTGTTTTTTATAAGATAGATAGATAGATAGATAGATAGATAGATAGATAGATAGATAGATAGATATAGACACCGACCTTGTGGTGGTGATAGTTTTATTTATTTACTTGTTTGTTTGTTTTTGTTTGTTTGTTTGTTTTGACTGCAGCTTTAGGGGTTAGTTCTGATGTAGTGAAATATTACTGAGCTGCATTATATAAAAGTAAAGGTGTGTGTGTGTGTGTGTGTGTGTGTGTGTGAGTTGTGTACTTTACTGCTTACCGCTTGATGAATTTTGGTGTACTGCGCCTTTAAATGAAGCAATGCGCGCGCGAGTTGTGGGCTACATTCAGTATATAAAGTTATAAGCCGCGTGTTGGCGTTTAGTGCCGGTGTGTCAGTGTGTACTGTACAGTAGTTTATGATGTCCTGTATTATAAATAGCTGAGATTTTAGTCGGGTTTAAATCTGATAGGAGTCTAAAGTCGGAGTGTGAAAGCGGTTCGAGGTGATTTCTCGCACTGGACTGTGGTTAAAAGCGGACAGCATCCTGTCTGTGCTGTAGTTCAGATGAACCGGAGGAGGACTGAACACACTCTCTCTCTCTCACACACACACACACTCCGGCAGCATACCCTTCACACTGAACTCCCTCTTTTCGTTGATATAAACGTTTCTCACGAGGATTATCTTTAAACTTTTTCGCCCTTTTCCCTCTCACGCGGATCTTCCTTTTCGGTGCAGTGAGTGGATCTAAATCTTATCCACTAGTTCACTGAACTGCTTTTATAAACTACAGTTTGTTCTCCGACTTCGGTGAGTTAGCGTTTGCGGTTTTCCTCTTTTCACCATGATGGACACAATGCGAATTTTAAAGTGATTTCTTCACTCGGAGCGCTTAAAGATATTTTAGGTAACTTTTTTTTATTTTAAACTTTGGTTAACTTTGGTTAAATCAGTGCACATGGATAAATACGAAGATTTAGGGCTCGAAGCGAGCAAATTCATCGAAGACCTGAACATGTACGAGGCGTCCAGGGACGGACTGTTCCGCATGAAGAGGGACGCAGGAAATAACCCGGACTTCGAGGAAACCAGGAGAGTGTTCGCGTCCAAAATGACCAAAATCCACATGCAAAAGCAACAAGAGGAGATGGCGAGGAACAACCTGGCGGAAAGGCTGAACGGTGGACATGTCAAAGTAGCAGATGGCACGTTGTACACCAAAGACAGACCACCTATCAGTAGACATGAAGCTGCTTCTAAACCACCCATTCTCTCAGGACCGAGCACATGCTATGAAGGACACAAACATCATCCACCCAGTCCGCATGATGCCAGGGTGTTTAGCTATGGAAGCAATCATGACAAAGATTCTCTGTCACGCTCATACCATAATCCTTCTATGGAACCTAAAAACTTGTTTTCTCAAACTATGCCTCTTCCTACCAGTCCTTCTGGCACTTTGGCATCTAAGAACAATCCTCATTGCCAGGCATCATCGTCATCATCCTCCCTTGACATGATACCTGGATCTAACAGGAACCATGGAGCACCTCGTCAGAGCTCACCAAGCCAAGCACCCACTGGAAAGTCTGACTGGTTCCCACCATTAGCCACAACTGGTGCTCAAGGAGAACCAGACTCCCATCACAAGTCTTCTCCTTATGTGAGCCCTACTCATCACTCTGAACCCATCATGCCTCAGAAACCCTATGGAGACCCAAACCATAATGGGGTTCTTCAAAGCACTGGGATGTGCCCTGCCATTCAGCTGTCCCCGTTAACCCAAAGCCAAACAGAAGCACACCAGCCTAAAGGTCAAGTCCAGGGTGAAACCCGAGGCCATAGCATTCCGACTGTTTCTGAAAACTTGGTGAACTTTCCTGCAGAGCCGGCTCGGAGTGATGCCCACAGCCCCCCTCAGGCGCTCAAACTGCCCTGCCACACTCTCCATATACAGCCCGAGCCTGGACCATCTGCAGCTGAAATAAAATTAGAAGCTCTAACTGAACGTCTGGAAAAGGAGATGGATACCCAGCCTAAGCCTGACTACTTCGGTAAGGCAGATGTGATCACTCCCAGCGTCATATTTTTCCCCCTACAGTTTTTTTTTTCTTGTCTATAATTTTGCAGAACAATATTTAACAGCCCACTGATTGAAAAACAAGCTGTCTGCTCCACTTGACTTTCACGGGGAGGGTGAGAAAGAGTGAGTGTGAGTGAAGCGGGATGGAGCGAGGCCAAGTTGAGTGATGTAGTTAAGTATGTGTCTAAATGATGCATTGTTGCTCCCTGTTGCTTGTATGTCTCCAGCCTAAGGGATTTCATTTACGTTCAAGTGTTAATCATTGTTTCTTCCTCATTTTATCAGCTTTTAACCTTCTCAACTTGTCCTAAAGCCTTTGAAGTAAACTTTTGCCTGGAGAAAATGCCTCAACTTTAAATAATTCTCAATCTCAAAAAAGAAAATCTCAATACTATATTTTACTCAGCTATAAACCCTCTATTACACAGATTTTACACAGAATTGCTTAACGTATTGAATGACTTCACTAATCTGGCCAGAAGATGACAGATTGTGCATATGAGGGTTAACAAAATCTGCTTGGGAAATGTCCTGGTTTGTGAATACCACTGTTTCCTCTTATATGCACCCCTGATGAGTGTGCTTCCTGTTATGATATCTTTGCTGTATTTCAGAAATTCAGACATTGACCATTTCTGCATTTAGCTGCTTAGCATAGCAATTTTTTGGGGGGGGGCTTTGACCTTGTATCATTTCTAAGCAAAGTTTATATGAACAATCCTAATGCGATAATGTGAAGTTTACAGGATAATTACACATAATTGTTTAGAGAATTTCTAAGTAGATGTTTAGATTTAAAGGCTTCTAAGTGCCTTTAGTTCTAAATCCTGATTCCCTGGAGTTGTCAAGTACAAGAGTTACAGAGACATATGTGTATGTATAGAGACATACGAGTATTTCTTGGGTTGAGTCAATATCACAGCAAAACAGCAAGCACTGTCTACCAGCATATCCTATTGTTTACAGATATACATGTAACCACTAAGTGATAGCAGATTTTGTTATGACTAAGTGAAAAAACTGGACATTCGAGATGATGTGTTTCGTGGAACTAACTGTTTGTCCTTATTCAGGTCTTTCTGAGCCTCGTCCTTTCACCCCACACTGTGTCTCATTCTCTGACTCACTCTGTCAGGCCACAAAATGGACTGAGTGACGAATGGAGAGCTTGGCATTGCTGGTGCCTAAGCATATTTTAAAACTGGGTCTTGCTTTTCATGGCTCTGTCTTTTTCCACTGAAGAGTGGGTGAGTGTTGACATCACTGTGTCTATTTTCAGTCTTTGTTCCTGTGGTCAGTGACAACAGGCTATTGGTTTGTATATCAGTGACGAAACATATGAAACCATCTATTTTCCTGTCTAATACAAGCAAGACCTTGGACAAAAACGGCATACACGTCCATATATTATTAATACAGAATTAATAATAATTAGAGGTTCTGCTGTGCAATAGTTAAAGATTGACCTGCATTAATTTGACCCATTCTGTTTTTTTCCCTCTGGATGACGCCAGTGCAGCAGTTTATCAAAACACCCACAGGAAAATGATCTGAATCTTACAAGATAGTAAGAATGAAAAGAACAAACAGTTACTTGTTCATTTATTTTCAGTAACTGCTTTAAACTGGTCACGGTCATGGTGGATCCAAAGCCAGCACTCGTAACACTGGGCAAAAGGTGGGAGACTTCAGGCTATATGTGATGCCTCACAAAAAAAATTTAAGTTTAATGTTAGAGGTGCCTACAAAAGCTTTCTAGACTATTTATGAGATCTCACTCGTAGATTATTTTTGCAGCACACATGCAACTGAGTTCACTGGCAAGTCACTGAGCAAAGGTTCTGGGAAAATGAACATGCAGCCAAGCTGCTGCACAGGGGGATATGGAGGAATGTCTGGAAAACTGTTGCAGAATTTTTTTAAAGAGAGTTTGGGACAGAGCCAGGAGATTATGATATATAGTGAATCCCTACAATGCTTACAAGGTCCAAGAGTCAATGGATCAGTAATTGAGATCAAAATGGATACAATATTGTGACCTTCTCTGTCTAGACGTTTAGGTAAAACCTGTGTCTATCAGTCTTTTTGCTTCAGGAGAGGAAGATAAGATATGATGCTAGACGGAGCAGGAAGATAAACAAGGAAACTTGCTAGCAGACTATCTTAATTCACCCAATTTCTTGATATGTTCCCTCTTACTCTTACAGTCTTTCTTACTAATATACTATTAACTCCTAAAACATCACAATTTCAGTACAGATGCCTGGAGATGTTCAGTGACATCTCGCTTTACAATAATATTTTATGCCTGAGTCTTTTTTGTTCCTTTAACCCAGTGTTCCTAAATCCTAAAGCTTTCCCATTCATATGCATAAACAGAAGAATTCCTTTAATATTTGCCAATCGCTGTAGCATCATGTGCACAGACATGAGCCTTATGTCCCACCCTGACTCCACCAATAAAGAGTCATAAATGGTTCTTAACATGCCTGGAATATTATTCAAAACTGACTGTGTGTTGTGTAGGCCCATGTGATTTCATTGCTGTGATCTCTTTAGTGCTGGTTCCAGTTCACCACTCCGAGGGTGGTTCTCAAAAATAGAAATTCGAAGAGGATGGCTCTCAAAGAAATCCAAGGAGGGAGGCATATAACTTAGTCATCATGAGTCTTTAAACACGTTCTCTTTCTTTTTCTTGTCATTTCCTACAAGGCCATTCATTTGCACAGTCTGTAAAGACCTAAGACCTAAGCACTCTAATTTAATTAGTTTATTTCATGCATATTATCATGACTTGTCAAATCCCTTTTATGCACAAAAGTATGCTTGATTATACATACATAGGAAATGGTGTATGTGCTTTCTGAACTTGTGTTCTGGAATGTGAGAACATGTTATAGGACAGGACAAGGGCTAAGCACTTCCTCTTGGCGGGAGATACGACTCTCTACGGCACATGCTCTTCTTAAAAATGGGTATTTTGACATACCTTGGCGCGGCATGAGAGGTAGAATTAGGCTCACATCAACCTGAACCTCAGCTTGTAATGAATAATAATACTTTTTAAATAAATAAATAACTTAATTAATAAAAATAATAATACTTTACATTTAGGAGATGCCCTCATCCAGAGCGACTTAGATTTTTTTTTTCAGTATAGCAGTTGAGGGTTAAGGGCTTTGCTCAAGAGCCCAACAGTGACAACTTAGTGGTTGTGGGATTTGAACCTGGGACCTCCCAAACTGTAGTCCAATGCCTTAACCTCTGACCCCATAACTATTATTATTAGTGATAGTATTATTACTATTACTTACAATACCAAATAATTTAATTTATATTGATTTATTTGGTTCAATTCTTTCAAGCATAAGAAATTTAAGTTCTGATTTTAACACTTTTTCTCATGAGCCAAGAAAATCATTTAAACTCTTTATAAGACTTGCAGTATATGTTAGTTACACAGGCAAATTGCTTGCCACAATAAAAAAAGCTTACCATCACTAAAAGTGTCACCGCTGCACACTGTTTCATAATAAGTTTGTATTCCTTTGTCACATTAGAAAGCATTGTAGTTAGATTTGACTCTGTGGTATTTTTTTGTATGGAAAATGTTTGTAAGGCAAGTTATATGGGTGTGGTATTGTCCTCTAGTAGATCTTAACACTTCAGGAGTGGTTTATTTGGAGTGGGGTGAGAGGGTGTAGGCAGAGCTTAAATGCATGATGTCTGAACCCAGAGAGAACAGAAACTTCTTTGTGGATGTTTATTCCAGTCTATCCCTGACTTTCCTATCAACCTTGGTGGAGAACTCGCTCCGGGTAATGCTGTTAGCTCAGCATGATCCTGAACATCATGCCATTCCTCATTTGTTCACACATACTGAGGGGCCTAGCTTATGTCTGAGTGTTTAACAAAGACTACTGTTGTGTAGAGTTTTTTTTTTTTTTCATGCAGTGTTGTAGATCTTGTGATCATGTCATTTAGCTGAACTTTCTTTGTTTTGAAAAACACATTTTATTAACGCTGTTAAATATCTAGCTGGCAGTTAAATGAATGTGTTATTTCCACATGTCCACCTAGATTTTATTTTCCATCGGCAGGAGCCAAATAGCATGGAGTAGAATATTCGGCATCAGTTTTCTTATTGTCTGATGGGTTGTAAGCAAGATGATTGTCATATTTATGCAGTTTGCATCATGCACTTTGTCTGTCTGTAGTTGGCTGTGAACTGAAAAGTTTCACTGTTAAACAGGAGTTTAGAAGTGGAACATTATAAAGGGCTCATTTTGCCTTTGCTCTTTAGCATGGTTTTACTGCACACTGAGTGAAAGTGCTTATTGTGACAGGCCATAATTGTATTTTTGCTCCACATTGAAGACTGAACACATTAAACAGGGGCAATGGTGTAATGACAGGAAAATAACTGTAATCAGGGCAGTGTTGAAGTTTGCCAGCTTTTTGCAATAATCAACATATTAGAAACATGACACAAGTCCTTAAAAATACTTTCATTAAATTTACTGTATGATGTGTCAAACTGACTAGAAACTATTTCACCTCTCTCTCATTACCCTTCTTTAGTGATTCTTTCCTTTTCTGTCTCTTATACCCTTTGTAATAACTCTTCCCACATCCTGTTGATATAAAGAGCATGAGTGGATATGAGTGGATATCATGTTTGGCAGTGTTCTGTGGGAATTCGTCAGCGTCTGATTACACTGATCATGTGGCAGAATTCTCAGTGTGTGTATGTGCCAACTTAAACAATTAAAGTGGAGTATATTTCCACTCGTAATGACACAATGTCCTACCAGCCTGCTGCACTTTTTTCCATGTTATTTGTTTATTCAACACGTAGCTTCATGCCCAATGTCATATTTCAGGTTAAGACAGATATAAGCACATAAGTTCTAGAATTAGTAAGAGCAAATATATTGCAAATATTAGTGGGGCAAAAAATCCTTTTTTTATTGGTAGGAAATGCACACACCCACTAATGACACACCATCAGTATACAGAGAACTGGCAGCAGTCGAGTGATTTTGGTCTGCTGTGCTGCCAGTGTGGGATCGAAACCATACCCACAAAGGTACAATTGTGTTGGTAAATGCATATAATATTAAAATTGTTATTAATATGCTTGTGCTGTGGTTGTGTGTGTGTTTTTTTGCAGGCAGTTGTGTGAAATGCAATAAGGCTGTGTATGGAGCCAGTCAAGCGTGCCAGGCCATGGGCAGCCTCTACCATGACAGCTGCTTCACCTGCAGTGCCTGCAGTACGTACCTCATGTCATACTCATCTTTCTCACATTTATAATACCAAAATCTCAGTATGCTTTCCATACTAGAAAAAAACAAATGCAAATAAAAATGAATAAAAATTAGGATAATACAAATAAGCAGTACAAGAAAAACATTTTCTACTGGTGTATTTTCCAAGGTGGAACTGATGCTTGGAATTAAAAGCATGGGCATCATTCTGTATGCCTAATTTTGGAAATGTTTATTTATTTATGTGTATTGAACGTCATGTTGCCTTATCACTTTAGGAGTAGGGCTACGGGCACAGATATTTATTGATCCCCTTCACTACAGTAAAATAAACAGAAGCAATAGTGAAGTGCTATTGATAGAGACGGAATAAAGTGCACTAAAGCACAGTTTTGGAAACACTTGTTTTATGAGCAGCATTTCAAAATGTAAGCACAGGAACAACAGTCATCGGTTTTTCACAGAGCTGGATAGGTAAGAAGTGCCAGTTGAATGTGAAAATCATCATCAAACATGTCCCACTGGTGGACAAGCAATGGCAGCTAGGTTGGCGAAATAGGTGCCTGGGCTTGCATGTATTTCTGAATCTGCACATTTGTTGAATGTGTTTTGCATTTATTTGGTTAAAAATATTCCTATTTTGATGCATATCCATGAGGAAAAGGTAATATTTATCCTTTGTGTTCTGTATAAAGCATCTGTCCTTTTCATCAGGTGTCTTGCAGTACTGCCGACCTTGGCCTTGTGTGAGTGTAGTAAACTGGTTGTGCTCGCTTATTTGGTTTCAGGGTGTGTTTCCTTTTAAGTAATGGCAAGAAGATGTAAAGAAGATTTTGAATAGAGTTACTCTCTAACAGAAAGATCATATAACCTAGGAGGGTGTGCCAGATGCAGCGAATATAAATGTACAGTATTACTACAGGAGGAAATAAGGAAGGGGTAGATCTGGTTTTATAAAATTAAATGTACTTTACCTTGCATTACTAGCGTGTCATTTTAATACTTTTAATTGGAACCATTATTTAAGTATTTTATTGCAAAGCTATTAATATGTCAAGACTCATTTACAGTAGATAAAAATTACAGTTGAATTTTATAAACAGATTTTTATAAATCTGCTTATTACTGTTAAAAGTGCTATAAAAATGAAATTTAATTGACTAGGTAATGTCCTAAATAATAATCAAAATTGCAGATCCATGCCATAACTGTTCATAATGCTGTCCCAACAGGAAATAGTGTGGTAAAGATCATGGCGTGATCTTATTTAGTGTATCTAACCCTCACCAAACGCTTAAAATGAATTGCTGGTTCCACCACTGTCAGGCACCGAGGGTGTGAGAGGCTTAAATGCTGAGGTGGCTGTATTGTGTGTGGGCTCAGAGTTCATGCTGTGAGGTGGCGTGTGGCCAGGTGCTGCTGGAACTGATGATTCCAAACAGGAGCCATATGTTTGTGTTCAGAAAACATGCGTGACTCTAAACCAGTTTCATCAACCCCCACCTCCTATTTAGGCACAGCATTCACACATACATATCAGTTCCTGAAAGGAAAAATTACTGAGGCATTCCTAAGCCTCTCATCTGCATGACTGGCGCGCTGGTACAGCTGAATTCTTTACTTACAATTTCGTCCCTAATTACTCGGGCAAACAAGGGGAGGGCATGTTAATGTGTGCTGGTAGCTATTACCATATGCCATACGCAAAGACATTCCACACATTTCTGTGCCCAGTGCAAATGTAGTGTCTGTTGGACCTCTTTGTATGTTTTAAAAATGCAAACATTTTTGTCCTGACTCTTTGCAAACGTCCTTTAGTTTGGGTTCTTGGGAAGTCAATTCTACCTCATCTGTTACTCACTAAAATTGAGAATCAGCTGTTTGTGCTTCTGAAGGTCTACCTGTGTTTATGAGTCAAACTGAGGTCTACCATTGTTTATGAGTTTTTGTTTAGACGTTTATTAGGGATGCTGTGTGTTATCCCATTAAGAAAGGAGCCATGAACAGGAATGCAGCCTGAGAGCGGGGTCTCTGATCCTTGGGTGGGACGAGCAGATGGATATCAGTGAAACCTGGTTAATGATGAAAGAGGAAAGAAGGGGTATCCAGTCTCCTGGGAGTGTTTTGTATGCACTTATTGGATCATGCATTCAGAAAATATTCACACCACTTTATTTTTTCAGCAGACTTATAAAGTGGGTGGAATTTGTGCAAAAAAAGTTGCATAATAATTCACTCAAAAAGATCTACATTTGATTAGGTACTTTGAAAGGCACACCTCTTTTGCTTTGTTTTTATAAAGCTATTAGGCTGATAATACATTTCAAAGCAAAAAAAAAACAACTATGGCAAAAATGTAGATCTCTTGAGGCACAGATCAAATAATCTGTATTGGCTTTGGTCAAAGATCCTGTGTGGAAATGGGAGAACTTCCCAGAAGGACAAACCTCTCTATAGCATTTCAGCATGCCTTCATGTTAAGGTGATCAGATGAAAGCCATTCTTCACTAAAAGGCATATAGTGGCTTGTTTAGAATTCACCAAATTATCTTCAGGTATGGCAAGCTTATAGCCTAATACTCAGGAATACTTAACAATATAATCAAGTCTCAACATATAGTATACTGTATGTATCAACAAAGTATTGTTACACATTTATTTTAAATAGATGTAAATCTTTCTAAAAACTAAAGATTATAATTATTAAAATTAAGATTAGGTGAAGGTCTGTGAATATTATCTGAATGTATAATATATGAACACACATTATACCTGTCAGCAGGTTTAATAATAAATAATCATTAGACTATTTTTTTGTTTACTATCCATATTCTTAGTATTACATGATAGTCTTAGAAAACCTTTCATTTAAAATATTTCAAGATTTAAGTATGCACATTTATAAATATAACGGATTAGTAGTTTACACTACATCAGCAATATACGGTCTAATGGTAAGTGTAGAGATGAATAACACTTAGTGCCACATTTTATGCATTGTTAAGTGTCCAGGCCACCCAGAGATACAAATTAGAGTGAACACAAGCTGTAATACAGAGAGTCTTGTGGTTTACAGCTTTAGCATCACAAGTGTTTTATGGAACTGTAAAGAAAAAAAAAAGTGTCAAAGATTTATCCTGTGAAGGTTTTTCTAATGTGGGATAGTGATGGTAGATGGATTATGTTAGTCTTGGCATTTCTTATTTTATTAGATGTCTAGTGACGTGATACTCCTTTCAGCAATTTTCTACAGCACCACAAACGCACAATTAGTGCTATAGCAAAAATTGTATTCTGGCCACTTTTGAACATAGAGGTTAATTTTATAGCCGTGTATAGGAACTGGAAAAAAGTATATTGGCAACACCATGGCTCTTAAAAGAGGCAAGCAGAAATATAATCAATTGAAAATCCCTTACACAGCTATAAATACCAGCGAACTGAGGTGGCCTTCTGACAGAGTAAGGCCTCCCTTTTCTAAACAGACCAGACGCAAGGGACCTGTACAGGAAGTGTGCAAGATGCTAGCCATGGGTTAGCTAGGCATGCTTTTAATGTCTATTTTTACTTCTAGCTCTGGATTATCTCCTCCACAGAGACGCTTTGTATAGAGGCTACAGGTCTGAGCACTCTGTGTCATGGGACTGTCTATGTCCGGGGTGTCTGTTATTCCACCTGTGGTGCCTTGTCCCATCTAACCATTTCCTTTATTTGATGTTCATTTGCTTTATTACATATTTTTATGGGTTTGATTGGTAGCCTTTGAGCTTGGCAGCTGTTTCACCAGCAGTTTGTTGGAGAGAACAGGGTGGCGATTGTTTAAACACTTAGAGGTCTGAGTGAGTTGAACACTCTGATCCTGGTTAAAGCTCAACTCGACAATGTGAGATATATTTGTAATTCAGGCCTGAACACCAGGTAGCACAGAGCCTGTAGAATCTCTTTGAGGTCCTTCTCATATTCAGTAAATGATTTTATTGATATAGATGGTATGTATTTAAATGTAACACAAGGTAAAATTAATGCCAATGATGTAAATTTGTAGATGGATGACAAATGAAAATAATAATAATAACAGTATATATAATCTACTATGCCTTGTGTGTGGACTCTGCAGATTGGGCTTGATTTTTTCACTCTGTAGTAAAAGTTTCTTTAGAGAATTATCAATGGATTAGACAATGAATCAGTGAAGGATGAGATACGACTTGTGTTTTGATGAAGTAATCCCTGTCTTTTGGGCTCATAAGACAAATGAAAAAATGCTGTGTGTAATGAATCAATGCATGAATCTCTGATTTGTCAAGGCCAGTAACAGATAGTTTCCTTACAGTGTCAGACTGTTATGATTATTTAAGCCATGGCAACCCCAAAGACAACATAACCAAAATATCGGTACAAACTTACCTTTATCCTTTTATTTATTTTGTATTAAAACTCATTCTTAACTGCTCTTCACCTTCCTGGAAACTCTGGCACAATGAAGGTGAAGGAAGAGAACAGTTTGTTCAGATTAGAATTTCCTTCTTTTGGGATTTTTGACCCAGAGGAAGGTTAGAGATGTGTTTCTCCCATAGGAGATAATATTTTGTGAGAAAGACTGCTGATGATTGACCATTAATGTGTTAAAGAACAAGAATAATGAAACCGGTAGAATAGTAAAGCTGCTGTAAAATTATGAGCTTGTTTGTTATCATTTCAGCATCATGTGTCAAATTTGTCAACATGTCAAATATTTTATACTAGCAATCAGATTACTATTAAGATCAGCAAATTGGTAGAGGATGAAAGTATTTGAATTATATGGGCTTTGAAAATCTCGTAATATTATTATTTATGATTGTCATCAAATACTTTGTCTCGGTCCTTTATAAACATTACCAAAACAGTGAAGAGCATGCTCTAGCATTCTAACTGTTTAATAATCACAACCATGTTTCATACTGGTAAAGTGAATTTATTAGTCAGGTGCGAGGAAAGGAATGGATAAAGAAGTGAGGATGAATTATATTAAAATAAAGTTTAACAAACCCCATGCAATTGCTGAATTGGTCATTTAACCATCATCTCCCAGGAGACCATACGATTTAGTCACCACACCCGACTTTACTGACAAACTCGCGTTCATTTCCTTTTTTCCCTAATGTGTAATGCTGCATACTTTCAACCATTGAAACGAATTGTTAGACGTTTAAATACTTCCTGGTTGATTTTAGAATGCTATAGTGCTATAGTGTGTTGTTCGATACTCTCTTTAGTGTGTTAAAAACCTGAGTTTTTACATTACATTTTGAACATCTGGTTGCAGTTGACTGCCACTTTTCTGTATTTGTTGCCATTCTATAGGGGCTGTGTCAAACCTTAGACCCACAAAGAATTCAAACTGCTGAGTATATATACTGCCAAGATGTACTGCCTGTATGTTGGAGGCAAATGGATGAAGGCTTCTATTGATGATGTGTTACAGGCCTGTAAGGGTTAACTACATTACCATTACCCAGGACCCCCCCCCCCCTCTTACAAAATGTGTGGAATGTTCCCCTTTCCTGTGGGACAGGGGGTTTGTGAATGGGAGGGGTGTACGCGTAGTCGTGTGTGTGTGCGCATGCATGCACGTGCATGAATGCATGCTTATGGTTATTTGAAGAAGGAAAACCAAAGAAACAGCTAATTCAGACAGGAAGTCCACCCAGTTAGCTCCAGCCTATGGACCGACTGAAAAGTACAGTGAATGCCTCAGATCCATGAGGACCTCTCTTTGTGCCCTGACATACTCATGCTGTGTCTCATATCAGTATATTCATATCATAAGCTAAAATATACCCTTTTTTACAGAGACATACAAGAAGTAAATATACACCTATATTGTTTAAGATGAAAAGTATACACCATTATTATTATGTTGCCATATCCTTCTTCTCAGATTGGAACGGAATCATCTTAAGCATCCTTAGAAATGAAAATTTAAGGAAATTTCTGTTTTTTAAATAGATCAGATTGTTGTTCAGATTGATGGCAGACTGTCTCAAGACAAATTCCTAAAATTATTTATATAATCCTTTGTTCTGTCAACAAAATTATAGTAAATGTTTGTACAGTGTTTTGACCTGCTGTTCGAAGATCTCTTAAGGATAACCGCTTAAAGACTCAACAAACTATTAATAAGGATTTAATAGATAAACCTTACTTGCTAAAATACATAACAAATTTTGGTCCATAAATTTTATTATAAAAACTATGCATGTCTTTCTACTTCTTGCATGTCTGTGTGCATGTAGGTTTATTAAATGTAAAATGCTGTATAAGAGACTTTGGAGATTTCAGGGGAGGAACTAAACAGTATGAAATAATACAGAATTCAATCCAATGCTCAGAACCTGAATATAATAATACTTTATTAAAGTGATTAAATAAGTGAATTGTTTTATGACTTTTCAAAATGGAATAATAAATTCAATTAAATATACAGGTAAGCTGTGCATTAACATGAACAATCAATTTTACATGTCAGTTCCCTTGTTAAAGCTCGTTTCTTAAGGACAGGTGTAGTTGTAATACGAGACATGCATGTGATGTAATGTGTTATATTCTGTGTGCTTCCTGCAGGTCGGAAGCTCAGAGGGAAGGCATTTTACTATGTCTCTGGGAAGGTGTTTTGTGAAGAGGATTTTCTGGTAAGCCATAAGGTTAAAACATCTTTGTAGTCATGTAGAGATCTATAATAACTTAGTTTGAATCAACATTTGTGAGCATTCAGACATTTAACAAAAAGACGTTACTGAATATGCCCTTAAATGACCTTTTAGCATCATCAAGTATCTTGTTAGTTCTGGAAAAGGGAGCTTTAAATAATTTTAGAAGACAAAGGGGGAAATGACTAAGTGATTTGAAAAGAGAAACATGTGACTTACAATAGTGTGGCTTATTCAGACTAGCATAAACTCAACTTGTCATGTTTATGTCTTCAGATTAAATCTTAATTAAATTGGTTCTTGTAGGTGTCAAAATGAATGAAAACAAAATTCCTTCCTGCATGTTTCTTCAGTGGTAGCTGTCCTTTTTGTTTAAATAGTGGGATACACACTTTGAATTTTGTCCAGGAAAGCAAATGATTATCTTAAGTATAATCTTGAAGTTTATAGTTCACTTTTGATTAGTCTGCAGGATATTTTCTTATATTGGTGCTGCAGGCAAAATATTTAATAACAGTTTTGCAATTTCACTCCTGTTGCTATGTGACAGTGTTTTAATGTAACCATGACAGCAAACATATGGTTTATGCACAGCTTACATTCAAAATCTGCTACTGCCTTTGATGATGTGGTGCAAAATGGAAGTAAGACAGACTTTAGACATGATGTTTATTTTTGAAAGAGATGATTTACTGGTTTTAGCACATTAAAATATATCACATTTAACAGTCAAGAACAGCCCGACATAATGCGCTAAACAACAGCTGTATAATGGTAGCCCTGAGACTATTGCTGGTGTATGGAAATGCTGGACTAAATACACTTTATGGGCAAAGATTTGTAGAAACATGACAATCACACTCATATGTGGTTCGTTCTCAGTGTGGTTTCACAAACTTGGAAGCACACAGTGGTATATGATGTCTTTATATGCTGTACAATTACAACTTTCCTTCCCTGGAATCGACAGTCCCAAATCTGTTCTAGTATCACAGTGCTCCTGTCTCTAAAATGAGTGAAAGGACTGGAACACTGCACCCCAGTCCTCCTCTCCCAACCTCACTAATACACTTGTGGCTGATTAATCACAAATCACCACAGCACACCATGGGTTTGGTTGTCAGGTGTCCACAAACTTTTAGACATATACAGTAGTGTATAAATGTCTGTAAATGTTAGAATCGGTTATAGATTCAATATTTAAAGTTGTTTACTGGCATGAAAAATATGGTCATTCATATTGGCAAAAATCTGAAATAGATCAGAAGGAATTAGCAGGAATATATAAATGAAAAAAGAAGTAGCAGTTTTTATGTACTTAATTTAAAAAATTAGGTAAAAAAAAGAGTATACACATTGAGCTCTGTAGTCAAAGATACTGAAAACAATTTAAAATAGTCACTCATCATCTATACCGCTTTATCCTGTATACAAAGTCACAGGGGGCTGGACCCTGTCCCAGGAAACTTGGGGCGCATGGTGGGGGTACACCCTGGACAGGGTGCCAATCCAACGCAAGGCACACACTCATACACTCATTTACACACTATGGGCAATAAAAAAGTATTATTATATTAACTAATAATATATGTGGTAACATCAAGTCTGTGCATTTTATCAGATCTAATTTTTTGTAGTCATGGTAAGAGCAACATTTAACATTGTCATGTTTTTTTTTTTCATCATTTATTTTCTGATACAAGGATTTTTTCTCCTAATCCTATATTGTCTTCTCTGAAAACACAGTACTCAGGCTTTCAGCAGTCAGCTGACAAATGCAGTGTATGTGGTCACTTAATCATGGACATGGTGAGTACATGACTGCTGATCTGTGATTGTTTAGGTAAACCTGCATAAAAAAATCAAATGAGAGGGAATGATACTATAGCAGTCAGTTTATATGGATGTTTAGCTCATTTGTTTTTGTTGTATTTGATATGATATGATATGATATGATATGATATGATATGATATGATATGATATGATATGATATGATATGATATTACATTACATTAAATTATATTATATGATATGACAGAAATGCTGGGGTTTGGAGCTCACATATTGCATAAAAAGTATTATTAATTAACTAAAATTTGTCCACATTTGGGTGCACACTTTTCCCAAATACATATTCTGATAAATAGTATGTTTCTACGTTGTATAAAAAGACAGCATATCACTCATAAAAACACAGAAAACTCTGACAGTTATGGAAAAGATAAAATGTTAAAGTGTCTAGAGATGTTGATTCAATCAGGCAGTTTTTTGCCTTTGGGGAACATTCCCTACTGTTATTAATTTACTGTCATGTTCAGTAAAGCCTAATATTTACATACAGTGTTATAATGTATATAAACAGCATTCAATTATGGATATAAATTAAGTTACACTTGGTGAACTGTAGGCTGACTCAGCTATATATAGTGATGTACTGTAATAACTTTGTGGATGCTTGAGTCTCCTCTTGTGTGTGTTTACAGACCAGTAACACTGATCTCTTCCACAGATCCTGCAGGCACTGGGCAAGTCCTACCATCCAGGCTGCTTCCGCTGTGTCATCTGTAACGAGAGCCTGGATGGAGTGCCTTTTACTGTGGACACAGAGAACAAGATATACTGTGTCAAAGACTACCACAGGTGTGTCCGTGTGTGTGTGTGTGTGTGTGTGTGTGTGTGTGTGTGTGTGTGTGTGTGTGTGTGTGTGTGTGTGTGTGTGTGTGTGTGTGTGTGTGTGTGTGTGTGTGTGTGTGTGTGTGTGTGTGTGTCTAAGGATCAAAGATGCATGAAGTGCAAGAAGGCATTGTATATTTCAGCTTTGACTACAATGACACGTTTGTGCTCAACAGCCACAGTGTTCTCAGTAAGACATACAGTAAAAAATATCAGTTAATGAATTTTGTTTCATGCAACTTTTGCAACTCATTTCTGTCATTTCATTCAAACACTCATTCACTGAAGCAGGGCTGTGCAGTGTACAGAATGAGGGTTATATTGGGGACTATATGCCTGTCTCACATTCTTACCTGTTTAACTCTTTTGTGTGACTACCATCTGAACATTTGTTTAAGTGTGATTTAAGCAGTATTATGTTGTTTTTTGAGTGTGACAGATTGAGTCTGATGGAGGAACAAAAAACACACTTGCTCTCATTCATGAAAATTGCAACAACAACAAAAAAAAGACCAAATTGCTATGAGCAGTTCATGTGATGGAACACAAGCTACCATCCACTATCCCCAAGTTTACATGTCATATGCATATTATACGGCCTAATTTACCTTCATAAACATTTCATTTTCATAAATACTCCCTCATATAGGCAGGTAATTTCTTCATATTTTTCTTACCAGGAGTCAGACTATCTTGTATTTTTAATGTAGTTATGAAAAATAGTTCTCCAGGCTTCTTCAAAGATTTTCTTGGCACTCTTCCTCAGTCTAAACCCTGTAGCTGACCAGTTTCGGAGGAAACTGTCTGTTGGTAAAGCCACACTGTGACCTATGAATCAAGCGTAAAAAACATATAGCTTAAGGCATGGACAAGTAAGAAACAGATGCAGAAGATGACATGATCAGGCCTGTGATTAATGAGGAAATGAGGTTGCTAAAAATTTAATGTATAACTGTATGTTTAGGCATTTGCAGCCTATTCAACTGTATGTATGTATGTACAATATGTATGTGTATGTATGTATATATGTAGAGAGGGGGGAGAACGAAAGAGAGAGATAATAAAAGAAAGTCACTTAGCAGGCTACCTAAGACCTGAAAAAGACCAGGGAAAAGAGTTGTCTTTGATCTGAGGAGAGAAGTCAACTGTCAGTCATTATGTCTAAAAAAAGTAGTTTCCATGTGTGCATGTTTATGGAAATGACTGAAATGGTGTGAGTTAAATGTCCTTTAGTCATGATTAAAAAAGCAAGACAATCAGATGGTGCCTACACACAGGAAAAATCTAGAAACGGAACAAACCTGGATTTATTCTCAACTCTTTTTTATAAGCAATTTATAATGCAGCAGAGACAGAAACACGTGTGCAGCTTGGCACAACTTCTTACTTTCCTCCTCCTCTTTGTCTTACTTTCCATCTCTGTCCTCAGGCCTGGACTACTACAGTATATCCCTTCTTCCCTCTGAATAGTTTCATAAAAGAATTTTGATGAAAATCCAAGAGGTTCTATCACAAAATTCTTCAACATTCTTTGTTCCTGAAATACTTTATTCTAATTTTTAGGGTTCTTGCTCCTAAATGTGCAGCATGCGGTCAGCCAATCCTTCCCCCTGAGGTAAGCCTCCTGACTTCACGCCATTGAACACAGTCAATATTTTCCATTTTTTTCAAAGCTACAGTGGACTGGTTATCCTTAGCTGTAAACACAAAATTTTCCACAGCACCGTGTGGAATCTGTGGTTTCAGGGTGGGCTTTCACTGCTCTAAGACGGTGTAAATGTTTGTCTTTAGAGAAAATGGACTTTGATATGTTTAATCATTAACCTGTGTTTCTTTGCCTTTCCTTTACAACCAACGTAGTAGGTTTAGAAAAATGGTGTTTTAGAAGAACTTCTGTAAGTGTGCTTCATAGCACCAGAGCATCAGAATGGTTTAAGTGCTTGTGTGATATTATACCTTATGTTATACCTTAAAATGGAGCAGTATAATTTCTCTCCATTCTATAGATATTCTGGAGTCAAACTGAGGTTTATGCTTGTAATGAATACTTGTATGCAAGTTAGCTGCTGTATGAATCCTGAGTTCATTCTTTGTGTCAATTATGAATGAAACATAGGTTTAATACACCAGTAGTACAAAGATTGGGAAACGTATAGTGAATCACAATCAAATAACCTACAGTAGATCTGTAGGCCAAGTAGCAAACATTGATTGGTAGGTTAAGACACAGAGAAGTTGTCTGGTTCCTAGGTTTGTGTGAAGGCCCAGGGAATCTTATGATGTTTGATTAAACATATGTTGAATAAAAACACAAGAGGTCTGAGGTCATTTCTATTGCTGGAAAATTTAACTTAAAATTAACCAGACACTACGGGTATACCTTGTATAATGTATACTGCACATCTTTCCTTCAAAATAATAATGCAGTATTCTAAATAAATAAAGTACCAATTTAATGATGTAAAGGACCCAAGTCCTACAATTTCTATAACAAGTTATCATAGGTCTCAAAGGTCACACAAATGTGTCTTTTAATGCCCCTCAGATAATGCTTTTTTCAACCCTTCAGATTCCTGTATTTCACACCAGCGCGGGGCCCCCCCCCCCCTCCAAATGTGCCACTTCAGTGTTTCTTACTGTATATGAGGTCACAATAGGAAAAATGTAATTGGATTATATAAACCTTGGCCAGTACAAACATGGAAAAAGGACAGGAGGGGGCGTTCTCATTTTTCTGTTTGTACAGACAAACTGGAGACTAATCTGAATGTCTAAAAATGACTAAAATATTAATTTTGAATACCTTCTCCCCTTTACGTGTTAACTAAAATGCATGACCGAGAAATTTAAGCCTTGACTTGGACTTGGAAAATGTAACTGTGATCATGTCTGCTATTCACACTTCACTCAGTGGAATGCTGGCAAGGCACCAACCAAAAGCTGTATACTTGCAACTATGTGCAATAATATTTATCAGTTCAAATCAAATGTACCGTTAATGCAGTTTCCCAAATTACCCATAAATAGCTTGTATTTGGACTGAGGATGGTTTATTTTGGTGCACATAAAATGTAACGTCTTTAGTTACGCTCATGCTTACAGACATGATGCCATTTCCGTCTGCTACCTCCCCCACCAGCCTCCACACAGGACATATTTAGTGATAGCCTTTGAGGAATGTTGCCCTGGGGTAAGAATTGAGGACAGGGGCAGTGTATCTGTACTGCGCCAACCTCAATGGGATTTTACACCAATGGGATTTTTTAACCTCCTCATTGGGACGTTTTGTCTCGGCGAAATAAGAAACTGTTTACCTATGCATGTGTAAGGACAGATGCAGGGTTATAAATGAAACTGATAACCACATTGAAAAAATTATATGACAATTTTTTTTTTTTAATGTCATCTTTAGGTTTGTTATAATTCATGGTTTTAGGAAGGTACATGCTCCAGATGGTATAAGCAATTAAGTTTTTCATACTAGCTATAATCCATGATCAGAAATCATAATATACTGTATTTGATTTGAATCTATGTTTGTCAAGTTAATTAGCTGATTTTGGTAACTGTTTATCCAAAAAGTGTTTCATGCCATCCATTTGTCAACCTGTCTTTCAACCTGTGTTCAGGGGTCTGATGAAACTATTCGCGTGGTGTCTATGGATAAAGACTATCATGTTGAATGCTACCACTGCGAGGTAAGTTAAACCTTATTGAAAATAAGTATAACATTTGGGAAAACAGCACAAATACATAACCTATTTTAACATCTACATTTTTTGCAACTGTGTTAGTTTATTGACATATCTTTTGGGTCAGAATAATAAATATTTATGTCTAATCCTCACACTAAGTTGAGTGATTAGCTCATTATGGCACTGATGCAGCCAGTGCATTTGAAAAGCTTTTTGTCTGTCACATTCAGCCACGATTGGCTCTGCTGAAGCGCTCTCCAGCTGTGCTTAATACTGATAGACGGCTAATGAGCAAAGGAACTCGCGCAATCAAAGTGAGCTTGCCGTGAAGTGTACTCATCAAGTCGCTTCACTGAAGTGGCAGAATTAAACGCTATCTGAGAGTTCTCGGTTATTCATCAATCAGTCCTTTTTTTGCTGTTGATTTGTAGATTTAACACAAAGTGGTCCTCTTTTAGGAATATCTAATTATACTGCTGCAGCTGCCAGCAACAGTGCAGTAATAACTTAAAAATCAGCAAACTCCAGCCAGCCAAGGATAGGTTTTTAGGTTCTACTAATTTAAGCATCTCTGTTAAGTAGACTGGCTATTTAACTTTCTTTTATTTGTAAAATCAAACTTCCTTTTATTTGTAAAATCATACCTATTCAGTAATGTACTCATTATTTCTGTTTAAATCATGTGTGTTGGTGGTATGGAACATGTCAGATGTCATACTGGCTTAATCCATGTTTTTTGTTTGTTTGTTTATCAAAAATAAATATATTTTACCAACATCTTTTGTTCTTTTTAAATTATGCTACTTATAACACTACTTAAGCCACTGGAATAATAATAACAAGCTATTATTTTATTATTTTAGTTATGTTCTATTATTGGTTTTTCAAGTGGATGTAAACAGTGTTGTACAATTCTGAGTGTTGCTTTTGAATGATAATTTCATCACGAAAGTAATATTGTGTAAGTTGGACACAATGTGGCCAAATGTTCTGTTTTTGCTCCATTAGTGTGACCGCTGTACAGCAGATCTCTGAGAAGCCACGCTAACTTTACAGCCTGTCAGCTAGCTCATCCTGATTTGTACATTCATGTTGAAGGTGCTTGTAGTACAACTGGAAACCTTTCTTCCTTTTCATCTTTATCTGATGAGCTTTCATATGTCAGAATATTTATTTGCCATTTCTGCTTATGTTTCAAGCTACGAGGTGGAATTTCTGGTTGAAATGCTGTTATCTGTTTGAGAAGCTTTCAAAAGAGATGACCATAATATGTAGTTTTCAAATGTATAGAATATAACTAGAAATGCTATAAAAAAAAAACAGTTAGAAAAATTATTACAGGATTTTGTATAATGCTGTTATTAAACCAACTGCACTTTTCTCTGCAGGACTGTAAGATGGAGTTAAATGATGAAGAAGGACATCGCTGTTACCCCTTAGATGGTCGCCTGCTGTGCCACACATGCCACCTCAAACACATCGAATCAAGCTGCCTGTCTGTTTGATGAGAAGAGTCAGATGTGGATATCTGCTGCCCCTTGTGGCTGAGAGGAGTCAGTGACACCAAGCTCCCACTCTTGATTTCAGCTCAGTTGCAGTTGTAGGATTAAAGAATGAACTTCTTCACAGCTTCTTGTATGTCTGTATTGTTATAACCTAATTATTATATTTTACTATTTTAAGAGCTGTGCCTAAATTGTCAGATTCTTTGCAATATACATATTTATATTTTTATTCTAATTGAGCCTATGTTGTGTTTATGACCAGAATGATGCAGGCTGGTTTGTCATGATGACCAAGATAAAAACTAAATTGGCATAGACTATCAAATTGTAGCACTCTGTGTGAGAGGTTCAGTCCCCCATAGTAATTAACTTAACCATGAATTATTGTGTAGTGACTTAGTCATTTACATGTCTGCTATTTATCTTAACAATCTTGTTAAACAAAATTATCCTATGATGGTAATTTGTTTATGTTTAAGAGAATTGCTAAATATGTTATCTCTTATTCAAATACATAATTAAAAAGTCTCTCTTTGCTGCAATTAGGTTTTGTGCCGTTTTATTATAAACAAAAATTCTCCAAAATATTTTATTATTATTCTAGTAAATGAAAGTACAAAGTGTATAGAAGTTTTATACACTGCCTGAACAAAAATTTGGATTTTAATAAATAATTCTATAAACTCAAATACTTAAGAGTCATTGATTGGGTAATTACTGCAGTGATTAATATGTTTCAGCTGGCAATGATTTTTTCAATATTTTAATATTGAAAAGATGTTACTGTGATGAATATATGATGTGATGTGATAATAATGAAGGGGCAAATTACTGGCCTGTATCCAACAAACAAAACAACTAAGGAGATAGTTAAAGAACCATTAAACTCATTATTATGAATAGCTATGAACAGAGATCACTTAAACACATGATGAAGTTGCATTGTAAAAAAAAAAAAAAAAACAGCGGTAGAAACCATAGCTACACTATATGACAAAACTATTTGACCAAACCGGTTAATTACTTAATTTCAGGTGTTTCAACATGACTATGCCCCAGTGCACAAAGCAAGGGCTATACATGGTTTGATGAGTTCTGTGTGTGACAGAGGGCCCTTGGAATCATCCTTACTTACCCCCTTTACGGCATACCTTTTAAGATTCAATAATTATATTTGTCACATACATGGTTGTATACACATATTTATAACGGAAGTGAAATGCCATTGTGCCAAAAAAAAAAAAAAAAAACTTTGTGACTAGTGTATGTGCAACTGTGTGCTAAATGTATCGATGGGGTTGTGTGTTTAATGTCCTTATAGCCTGATGGAAAGATCTGCTTTTCAGACTTTCAGTTTGTGCCCTGAGTGACCGGAGTCTCTTGCCAGATGCCAGCCACTGAAACAGATTGTGATTAGGGTGGTGAATGTCTTTAAAAATCAGCTGTCCCCTGGACCTGCACCGTAAATGTCTTTTAGAAGAAGATGTTTCTGCTGTCTCCTCCAGATAAGCTGGCTCATCATTGTTCTGGAACAGACCAACCACCACTGCGTCTTCTGTGAATTTCACAATGGAGTAGGACCTGTGTTGAGCATAGCAGTCATGGGTGTAGAGAGAGAAGAGCAGGGGCCTCAGAACACAACCTTGAGCTGATCCGATGTTTAGTGTGATGCTCTCCGATTATTACCACCTCTGGTCTGTTTGTCACGAAGCTCAGGATCCAGGAGTATAACAAGTGTCCAAGTATAGAGACTTTCTTGAGGTTTTGACACACATTAGTGTTTAGAGTTAGTGCACAATTCATTTTAAATTGCTGACATAATTCATGATATGATTTGTTTGCAAGTATTTTTTTTTGTCTCAAAAATATAATTATTTTAAATAAGTATTATGGAATGCAGAATGTTAGTGTGTAAATTGGTGCATACTCTGGCGTCCAGTGAGCGCTCGTCAGTGTGCTTTTCTGTGAAGAATTCAGCGGGCAGTATCTTATGTGCTCGCTAGGCGGCAGTAGTGTCCTTTATTTATGCACCTAACTTGTGCTTTTTTATGACTGAATGACCAACAGCCATTCTTCAAGTTTAAAGTCTTCCCAAAAAGAATGGAAGTTGCTACAACAGCAAATGAAGGCTAAATGTTGTCTGAGATGGTTAATTAGTGTGGCGTGTACATATAGCGCAATATAGTGAAATGTGCCAAATATATAAATGTATAAAGTTGTCGTTTTAGTATATGTTACGTAATATGACACCGCTGAAGAAGGTGTTTATTTACGGACTTTTTTTTTAATCTGGAAAAAAGTGTTCCCGAGCCAGCCAGGAGTCGAACCTAGAATCTTCTGATCCGTAGTCAGACGCGTTATCCATTGCGCCACTGGCCCGTATGAGATGCTGTGATGTATGATATGACATATGAACTCATAACTACTAGCAAACAGGAAATAGTGTCGGTATGTGCGTAGGAATTTGGTTTTCGTTGCCTTTGCCAAGTTATTGTGCTATTATGCGGTTGATCCGCTGTGGAGACCCCCTCAACGGGAACAGCCAAAAGACTACCGACAACCAATAGAGAAAGAAACTCGCAATAACGGCGCGGAAATAAGCGCAAATGTATGAAATGATAATAAAGGCTTTAGACAACTGTTTTGGGCTTTTATAATTCGACATTAATTAATCACAGATTTCTTGTTATCTTACAGCTATTCAAATAATGTACGTGTTTCAAGATTCACGGAAATGTGTTCTTAATGTATCCTGCAGAGCAGCGGTCTCGCCTGTAGAGGGCACTCGTTCATTATTTTCACAACACTGATCCATGCAGGGTTTGGGGTCAAGTGGGGTTGAATTAAAAGTTTATTTACATGATTGCAACACATTAGTCTATCCAATTGCTAAGAGTTTAATAGAAAGAACAAGGGATAGAAAAACATGAAAAACCATTTTAGACATGGAATGATACACCCATTACAGACATTATTATAACAATGAACTTATATGCTATTTTAGGAAATGTCAGATTTCCTTATCAGGTGTGTCTCTCATTGGTAAACTCTATTAACTGGAATAACCATAGTTGAAATCAGATTAAAAACATGTCAGACAGCAAGTTCATGTGAGTCAATTTCAGACTTGCTGATGTACATCCTTTATACTGTATTAGAGATATTAATTTCCATATCTCTATAATTATGGCGCTAGTTGTTCTTTCTTTTTCCAAAATGCAAACTTTATTGTTTAAGTTCAAGAAGATTTTTTTTAAACCACATTTTCTCAATTGTGTTTTCTTTTCAGTGCCAGAGCCTCACGATTGGCTGGTCCTCCCCATACTGTCCCAAATACATGACTTTCAGTTGTAAGGGCTTCATCCAGAGAGAGCTCCCTGCCACATAACACCACCTTCTTCACAGCCCTGATAACAGGAGCTGAGCCCTTTGTAAACTGGCTCAACCATTGCTCTGTGTCAACCAGAGAGTTCCCAGCAACACCAGGCAACACGCCATCGACTAGTCCAATGTGCTTTCCAAAATCTGGATCTACTTTCTTCACACCAGCGAGCAATTTTAGGGCGTTCTGGCTGCCGACGATTTGGACCAGCCTTACAGCTCCACCCCATCCGGGCACCAAGCCCATGTGTTTATGGACAAACTGGATCACAGCATTGGATGTCATCAGCCTGGGTTGTAAACAAATAGGCCTATTATCTCTTATGGCAAGGTACAACATCTTATACTGATGCACTGAAAGTATTGTACCTGAAGTCACAGGCAGTAGTGAGTTCTGCACCTCCACCAAGCGCTTTTCCTTCAACCAGAGCCACAGAGATCAGGGACAACCTATACTAAGAGATATACATACAAAAGCTTAGATACATCACTTGCAGGCTTAGATATATTACAATTTATAGGAATATAAAAATCACACCAGCGAACCTGAGGAGTCGTGTAAGAGTCTTCTGCATGAACATACACATCTTCATGCCATCCTAGGGGAAAAAGAAACATGTCAGGACCAAGCCACGATAAAAACATCCATGGATTAATACAATAATTTACAATAATTAGTTGCAGACAAAACTAATTTGAGTAGACAGGGTTTTAACGCAAAAACATGCATGTCAGAAGACACTACAAGATACATGATAAACAAGTCCACTGTCCTGCTCTTTTGTTTCCTTCTGATTCACGTAAACAAGTTTTTGGTCTGATCACTGCTTTAGCTATATAAAAATCATAAACTAAATTACTAAGCTAAACATTTTTTTAAATAGTATTTTATAAACTAATAAAGGCCAAGTCCATCACTAATAACCTGCATTTAAATATTCTGTTTAATCACGTATTACCCATGACTCTGCCATGGTTTACTGATACTGTTGCCATTAGATATTGAATAGTGAGGACCTCTGGGTTTGATATCGCGCTGACTGCATTCAGATCAGATCCAGAGCAGAATGTCCCAGCAGCCCCTTGTACAATGAGACCCTTTCCTTCTGTCCAGGTCTCTAGCTCACAGACCCGTTCTTCCAGTTGAATCATCATGCTGCCTGGAAAACACACAGTGTGTCAAAACATAAAACTTAATCTCACAGAGTAGGAAGTCGTGCCACATTACTCACCTGAGAAGGCGTTCATTCGAGCCGGGTTATTGATCGTCATCACTGCAATGCCTGACTCTTGTTTCTGAAGATCTATGGATCCTCCCGGAAACATCGAAAGCTTTTTCCGAATCTCATCCTCCTGAGAATCATTGGCTTTACAGCAAAATGTCTGCTTCTGCTTAAAAAGCCATCCCAAAGCACACTGTGTGTTCTGGCGTAACGGACGACAAATGCTGCACAAAGTCATTTCACTTAATCTGTAGAAAAGATAGATAGAAAAGTCACTTACACAATTTGAATGAATACATACTGGTTATTCAACAAATGCATCATAAAATATGCATGCAACCTTCTGCTTAACCTACTGCAATGCCTACTTGCTAGAGCAAGAGGAGGAGCTTTCTAAATTACATCCACAATGATTTATAAGAGACTAGATATGTGTGCACTTCAACAGTGGTTCACATCATTTGTTTATTTATCTTGCTTGCAGAAACTGAACTGTCAGAGGGACCATAGTTTCTCTCTTTTTCTGTCAACAAATTATTAAACTGATGAACCATTATGGAAAAAAAAAAAACTCAACAAGGCTAGCTCAATATTGGTCACTTTCAGTAAGAGAATACTTCAGCTTCACCGTGAAAAATAACACTGCAGGATGTCTTTTCTGCCAACTGCAATCAGTACAATAACTCTACTCTGTGTCAAGAGAGGGATTTTCTTCCCTGATTCGCTATAAATAAGCTCATATACTGTACATCCTGTTGTTCATCTGATTGCATTACACTATGATCATGTACTTTCATTCCCTTGTTTTATCAACTTGTGACTTGTATATGCAATCATCATACAATCATCCTGCACATGTACATATAAACTATTTTTTTTTATTGTGCAAGGTTTTAATGCTTAATCACTTTAATGTGAAGCTTTTAGATTCCCATCTGACTTTTTTTTTTTTTTTAACCAAGATTTAATATTCTTCTACACGTTGTTGTATAATCTGTGAACAGGCTGCTGTAACATTACAATTTCCCTTTGAGATGAATAAAAGTACTCTCTATTTGTTCATATATTTCATTAAAAGACACATATTACAGAAATTTTTCAATTCTCCACTCCAGTCCTGGACACCAAAACATCATGCAAGTTTTCAGCTTTCCCTGAGCCTAACACAAAACTACCTGCTCATGAAACGTTTAATAATACGCTTTTAAATTAAGACATTTGTGTGTTAGGAATAAGGCAGGTGAGTGAGTGGACAAAACTGCAGATGAGAACCTGGAGAACTTTCTAGAGGAATTTTACCTGAGAAAATAAACTGTTGAGCATTATTTATAATCCCAACATAAAACCAGGAATTAAAAAAAGAAAACTTTACGTTCTAAAAAATATTTATATTTTTTGTAAGATAAATCCTGGTGTAAAGAGAAATTGCACTATATGAAGTCCATAAGCTTTTAAGCAAGTATGGTACAAGGTCGAGCTGTGAGTAAGGTTACACTTTATCATTATATGAAAATAAATAAATTAAATAATTTGTCAGATTTTTACGAGTAATCAAATCACATTGAAACTGTTCATACTATTAAATAAAAAATAATCATTATTTTAACGCCTGCTCGCTAACGGAGTTAAAGACGTTACTATCGATTCACTAACCTGCAGTAAGACTCCAGTTAAGGTGTCACTTCTGCAACAGTCCGCCTGGAACCTGAGTGACGAATAGTAGTTCCTATCGTAAACAGTAGGTCCTATCTGCTGTTATATTATGTATTATGGATTGTTTTCTTGTAATATATATATATTCAAAATTTGTATATTTTTTAATAATTAGTATGTCGGAGTTTTTTTTTTGTTCCGTTAAATACACTGCCCGCGGAGGGGGGGGAATCTTACCTCCTGGATTAAACTAAGATAATAGTTAAGAGCCTGTCATTTGATAATTACTGCAGTGATTAATATGGTTCAGCTGGGCAACAAGTTATATAACTCTAACTGATACACAGTGAGTAGGTTCTCATTTCTTAAACAACCATGTCAGAAGACACATCCTGTGGTCATAGCAAAGTTGTTACTCTGTTTCAGAAGAATCAGATTATTGTCCTGCATCAAGCAAAGAAAACAACTAATGAGATTGCTGTAACTACTAAAACTCGATTAAAAACTGTAACATGCATTATTAAAATCTGGAAGGATAGTGGTGAACCATCTACTTCAAGGAATAAATGTGATCGGAAAAACATCCTGAATAAGGGTGACCGGAGATCACATAAATGCTCTGTGGAGTAAGAAGTGATGCAACTACTGTGCCTACTTTACAAGCCTGTGTTATTGCTTCTGTTGGTCAAGTCTTGATTCAAGCAACATTACGTGACCAAAAAATGAGGTCAGCTGATTAGCTCAATATATTAAATGACCAGGTTTATCTATCTTTGGATTTTTCCCAGATGGCATGGACTTTAAGATGACAATGCCCGGATTCATCAGGCACACATTGTTAAAGGTAGGTTCAGGCGGCATGAGACATACTTTTCATACATTGAATGACCACCACAGAGTCAAGACTTTTACCCCATTGAGAATCTTCGGGATGTGCTGGAATAGATTTTACACAGCAGTCTGACTTTCCCCATCAATCATTAATACAAGGTCTAGGTGAAAAGGTAATGCAACTCTGGGTGGCAGTAAATGTGGACTTTGCATATGTTATTAAAATGATGACATGACTGTAATCAAAAAAAGCAAAAGGTAGTCCAATGAAATTGTAGTGTATAAGACCTTCCATTCATCCACATCAATCATTCTAGGAACCTCTGTAGTCCAACTAGGTACTATGGAGGAAAATGGTGGCCATTGTAGTTATTCCCATTTTCACAACCGTGGTAGGACCTCCTGTTAACATTGACATACTGATGCCAATGAATTTAATCTGCATGTCTTTGGACTGTAGGATGAAACCAGAGTACGAGTAGAACGTGCAAACTCCATTCACACTAACTCTGAGGCAGGAATTGAACAGTGCAAGGCGACAGTGCTAACCACCACATCACTGTGCTGCCATATAAGACTGTGTTGAACAAAGGGCATTAACACCTTACATGTTTTTTTTTTTTTCTAATCATGGATTTTTTCAGTTTTGGCATAGTTTCTTGTTGCATTTTCCCTCCAGTTATGGTCTGACTGGTCCAGAACATTAGTTTACTTGGTAGTTCAGAAATTATTTAAAGTTGGCTTTATTCTGCACAAATTACATACAAAATAATTGTTCAGGTTCAGGAGTGAGAGGAAATGGGAAGGAACACTTTAGAAGAATTATTGTTTCAACCTCCTACCTAAAGCTTACTTCCTGCAGGCCACAGAAACATTGATAGATTTATTGTTGCGTTTTGCTAAATAATCAGCGTTCGGAATGCTTAAGTGTGGACTGCTTAAAATGTCAAAATAACCATATTTGTAAAGGATATTCATAGTGTAAGGGTACACCAGCAAAGGCAATGTTTATTCTGGCTGTTTATTGGAGCCATAGAGATTTTTATTGCAGAACAATCCATCATCTGCACACATTAGTGCCAAGTATCATTGCTGATAGGACTGCTTCTTCTGCTTCTGCTTACTGTATATTGTTGAGTTTTGCATTAACCCAATTCAGTTCAGTGATCAGACAAGCCAGCTAATAACAATGACAATAATAATAAATTTTACAACATTGTAGATGTTAAATCATGATTTTTCAACATCGTAAAATGCAGAATTTAAATAATGCTTTACAGACTCCACTTTGAGAACAACTCTTATAGGAGATATTTATTCTGTTATATTATTGGACTAACAATATATTTAAGATACTCTTCCTTCTGTCGGTATTCATCTGAGCTGGTATGAGTTCCATTCCTCCAGATATGTCAAGTGGAAAAGAAGAAAATTGTACATGTTGCCACTATAAGAAAGGGACAAAGTATTTTTATCTTCATTTGGGTAGGATTTCGGGCACCAAAACACTGTCACACCTGCTATTTTTGTCAGAGGGGACCACATTACTGCCCAGGGTTAGGTGTCTCCTTCACTTGTGCTTGGAACTCGTGCACTCTTGACCATTAATCTCCAGACAGACTGACGATGTACTAAAGTTGTCTCCTGGATACTAAATACAGGTCACAGTTCAGCATAATAGATGTCAACATGGGTCTTATACTACGTAGACTATAATTCAAACAGGATTTTCTAGAGATATTTTATTTAAATATACATTCAGTGAGAGCTGTGGTTTTTAGGCTATATATTCATCAATTTAATAGAATTTACAATGACTAATCAGAAAAAGAAAATTTATAATGTTGTGTTGGATTTTTGATGACTTATAAAGGGTTGTTTCATCTGAAATAACTACTAGGACATAGAGGTTGTAAAGGTTATACTTTAATGATATGTTTCACATCAGGTAAATAGACAGAGTGAGTTTATAATACATGTATTCATACAAGTCAATCATTTTGATGAGTCAATGAATGTATAACAAATGATTTCTTTCAAATAATCAGCACAAGGGCCTTTAAATAAGGTCAAAAATTGGAGGCACCTAAAAGCATAGGGAGAAATATCACGGCAGTTACACAGAAATACATCTGTTGTATTCTTTACACAGCCTTTGGTATGAATCATGAACAAGGCTGGAGAGAAAAATATACATGGATACGCTATATAGCCAAAGGTTTGTGGCCACCTGGCCATCACGACCATATGTGCTTTGCAAAACATCTCATTCCAGATTTATAAATAACCTCCACTCTTCTGTGGTGGCTTTCAACTGGATTTGGGAGTGTGGCTATGGAAGTTACTGCCCATTTACTCATGATAGCATTAATAAGGGCAGACACTGCTGTACGGCAAAGGGGCCTATGGAGCAGCGGGATTGAGTTCTTCCTTGCCAAACCATGGTCTTCATGGTGCTTGCTTTTGTGCACAGTATTCTGTTGGGTTGGAACAGCTTTTGGCCTCTTAGTTTCCCAATGAAGCAAAAACGTAATGCTACAGCATACAAATACATCCTATACAATTTTGTTACTCCAACTTTGTGGCAACAGTTTGGGGCAATCCCACATATGGTTGTGATGGTCAAGTGAAAACATTTTGGCTATGCAGTGTATGCTTCATATGTAGCAAATACAGAACATAATTTATACAAAGCAACCATTAGTGAGGCTGTGTTTAAAAAACAAAACGAACAAAAAAAATGGTTTGAGTAACAGTCATTATTGGTATATACAAAGGTAATCAGGAAGTGACAGGAAGCATTCAGGTTTGAAGATAATGTTCTCAACACACGTGTGATTCTGATTAGTTCCATTTTATTGTATGTGCTTACATAATGACTGTCTCCGTGTGAAATGCAGAGTAGGTGAACGTTTGCTGTGAGCTGGAGATGCTGGGCTCTATTGTTGGTGAGGGAGATGGGGAGGATGTGGACGAGGTGGAGGAAGAGCGATTAGCCCAGCGGGAGGGTAGACGTCTTTTAGCAGGACAAGCTGGTCGAGAAAAACTCTTCTTGAAGGTTACTGTGGATTCTCTGCTCTGCTGTAAAGGCAAACATTTGAAATGATCACTTTGTTATCAAAAAGTATATTAAGCTTAAAATGGCAAGCATGTCAAAGTCTTTTGTCTTTATCAGCGTAGAGTAAACTGATGTTTAAGCATTCTTGACTTTTTTTTTTTTTTTAAAAACCCTACTATGAAGATATGACCTTGTTTGCTGTGAAAGCCTTCCATTGGTATCCAAGATAAGACAAATGAATTTAATCTTAGTCTTATTGTCTTGTGTGCTCTTTATAATGGTTGATTTTCCAATAGTTTGTAAAGTAATCTTTAACAGACATCTATGGGGAGAGCTCTGCTGGCCATGTGTAGATAGTTTAGTAATTGCACCACAAGTCTTTCCTTCTGTCTAAAGGCAGTTTCCAACTGGGCCAAAGATGAAAGGTTTGGATTTAAAACTTGGCACTAGCGCCAAAACTTCGTGCTACTAGTCTTCGCATTTTAAAGGCATAAAAATGTCTCATCTCCGCGTAAAGTGGCGCGTAATTATTTTCTACACAGACTAGAAATGAATAGTGGTGTGCTTAGCATTGCGCAATCTGGAAATATTTTCTAATGGAACTCAGCAGCAGGAATTTTAATTGTGCTCTTTTAAACGTTTTGGGAAGACAGAGTATGTTTTTTCTGGTATGTTAGAATTTTTTCCAGATGGATAAAACAATCCTTATAGGAGTGATAAAAATAAACAACAATTAAAAAACATGCATCTCCACAGCAACTATAGTATGTCTGTGCTTTATACAGATGAGTGACAATTTAAATGAGAAATGTGGTGTGGTGTGGATCCACTTGTTTTCACTAAGAGATGAGTCCAATACATCCTTGTGGATGACAATCAGGGTCAAAATAGTACTTTTCCAAGTATGACAATGATCATATCATATCATATGCTCACCAAAACCCATTCCATGTGCACACCTATGGAAAATTTTTGGAACACGTCCCAACACCATCATCAAAACACCACCTGGAACGATGCCTTTTGGAAGAATGGCATTCATTTCTCCAGAACAGGTTCAAAGGCTTGCTGAATCTATACCAAGGTCCATTATGCCTTACTAAGATAATTTTTTTCCCTTTAATTTGTCACTCATGTGTACCCCTTTCATCAATGTATCTAATTGCAAAGATTCCAGTATGTCTTTTAAAAGTCTGACACATTTCTTTTTCTTCAAGTTTGCACACTGACCTTCACAGTTACATGTGCATCTTGGTGATCTGTAGCCTGGTGGTGAGATGTGTGTGTGGATCTCTCATTGGATTTAGACAGATGCAGCAAATTTAAAAGGTCAGTGAGGTCCTCCTCCCTCCCCGGATGAGACTGGAATTGCTCGTCTTGTTGAGAATGTCCCAGATTTTCATAACTTTTCAAAATCCTTTCTATTGCCCCATAGTTGGACCGGGCCTCCAGTGGTCGAGGGTAGGCAGCCAGAGTTGAAGGCTTCCAAGGATTTTCATCTAGAACTCTTGACCTTGTGTTAGGCTTGTCCTGTTTAATACGTTCAGGCTTTTTAGGTTTTGTTTCAGATGGATGCTGATCTGAAGTGACAGACTTTACTTTACTGAACTTCTCAGTCTGTTTCAGCTGTGATGGACTTAAATCTAAATCTGATTTAATTGATCTCAAGGTTTTATCAAACTTCTTGATGGAAGGTTGTCTGTCTTCTTTATGTGAGAACAGGCAAGGAGATTTTGCATCCTCGTGTTTTACAGCTAGATGCTGTAATAAACCAGATGTTACCCTCTTTGCTTTTACATCCTGTTGCAGAGTTGAAGGTCCAGAACTAGAATCTTTTGTTTGGTTTTTTAATTGTGGAGATAACTGAGAAGCAAATTGTTCAAACTTGCTTGTGGAATACTGTGTAGTAAGATCTGGTGGCACATTTGCCGGATTGTCCTCAGTGGTTCTATCAAACGAATGATTCACGTTAGTAGAGTTACAGTCCTCATTACACTGAAAACCCTTGCCCGCCTGGAAGAGGATGCGGTTGAACTCGGCCGTTTTGCGTTCTAGCATCTCATTTCTCCGTGGAACGCTGGTGTTGATGGAGGGTGAGGATATGTCTGGAGGCATTAGGAAGTCAGCAGCCACACCCTTGTTTGCTGAGTCTATGAGATAAAGCTCTGCCTTCAAGTTTTGTTTACTGTCTGCATCTATCTGGTTCTGACTGCACTCAGCCTCTGCACTTATTATATTAACTTCTGAAAGACATTTTTGGATAGGCACATATGTGGATGACTTGCTGCTGCCAAACCTGCTTCCATCACAGGACCACCGGCTCTGACAGCAGCTGATATTGCACTTGGAATCACGAGGCACTGGGCCGGGCACAATCCCAGAGTCTGTAAGGATCTTTCCCTCATTCTCTTGTAGCATTGCCTCAAATTTTCGCACGATAGAGGGGCTGTTGCACTTCCTGTCAAAACAAGGACTTCGACACGTTTTGCGCATCAGTGGCTCTGGGGGATTGGATGGTAAATCTGTAGCCAAGGGGCTGGTAATGTACCAAGATGTGCTCCTGAATGGAATAGGAGGGACATCCCTTCTCTTCACAGGTAGTTCAGTGTCACTTTCCATCTTGGCTGAATTTTTTTTAACATCATCCCAGTCAATCTGCTTGTCCAGAGAACGAACATCTTTGCACCACTCTTTCAAGTTGAAATCTGTGACACCTGGTTCCATTATATCTTTCTTAACCATCTCAGCTTCTCCTGGAAAGAACATCGAGTCAGTCTGGCTTCTGTGGTAATAAAAACAGATAACACTAAACATTAACCCATCATGCCATGTGTCTTGAACACTCCTAAAGGGTGTAGAATTACTTGTTATAATTATAAGGATGACTCGCAATTACCTCTTGACATCAGACTTCTTTCTGACCTCATCCTGGTAGCTGCACAGCTCCTCACTCACCCTAGCTATTTCTTTAAGAGCCTATCACAGATATAATATAATTTAGACTTGCTGAGAAGGCGCAACAACAAATAATTTATTTTAATTCCCCTTTTCTTTATTTCAAAAGACTCACCGCATTAAGAGCCATTGTGTTCCTTTTATCACTCGCACAGTTGATGTCCATGTTCTGATACCCTCGGGAGGGGTTGAGCAGATCCTTTTGTCCACTGGAGATGGGCTTGTTCACAAGGTAACCGTGAAGAATATTTCCAAACTCTGCAGTGTTAATGTCTTCGAGTTTATTATGCTCATACTTCCCAGAGCTGCACTGCTTTGATCGCTCACTTTGAATACTAAAGTGCTGGCCATTGGGTTCATTGCTGTTATGACTGGAGTCAGTGCTGCCGTGCCTGTGCTGGGAGAGAGGCTCAGAGTAACTGCTGCTGTGGGCCTCTGAGGAGTCTGTCAGAGTGCTGGATCCAGTGCTGCCAGAATGTGTACTGAGCCTTATGCCAGTGGTTTTTGCACTGCTGTTTGGTCCAAAAGCACCTTTCTGTCGATGAGTCTTCACTTCATTGTACAGCTGAAATGACAAGCAGTAAATTCACAAGAATGTTTAGCAATACTTCCATAAACAATATTGAATTGCACTGTTTTACTATTCATTTGTTCTTTTGTTGGCTTTAATTTTGTATTTAGCAGGCCAAAAGGCTCATGTTTTTATTCAAAGCAGATTGTTCTACTGGTATGGCTTCCAATCCAGCTCTTTTTTTTTTTTTTAAATGAATAATCGCTTCTTCAAAGTGTATTAAATTTAAGTGTGTTCTCCTCAATCCCTCCTGCGGTTCTGTAATTTAATTTCTCCCCATTATTATTATTATTATTATTATTACCACCCAATAAAAGCTCCTGACTGTAACAGAGCTTTTGCTAAGTACAAGTATGAGAAATAACAAGTTAAAAATAGGTTCCTAATGACAAAACAGTCAACTGGTAAAATCTCAAGTTTCTCATGTTTTATGTATCTAAACATTGCTTGCTACAATGCACAATGGCATGCTCGCTCTAACACTGTTGATGGGATTAGGATTTGAAGGCACTAATGCACCAAATGCTTTAAAATCTTTAACCACTTTCACTTTAGGTATTCTGTTCTAAAGGGCTTTGTAATTATCAATCTAGGAATGTGTTCAAAATCAATAGGTGCACTGCACAGTGTGTTCTTTTGGGGTGTGGCTGCTTGTTTCCTGGGCTTGGTTTCCATCTGCAGACTCACCTCCTCAATCTTGTGCTGCATGTCCCTGAGCTGACTCTCCCACTCCTTCCTCTCCAAGTCAAAGCGCTCCAAAAGCTCGGATTTCTCCCTCACCCAGTCCCTCTCACTGTGCTCCAGCCGGCAGCGCAGGTCCATTGCTGCAGTATGGGTGTCTGCCAGCAGCCTCCGCTCTTCCTCTCTTTCCCTCCTTACTGTGTCTCCAGACTCACTATTCACTGTTCTTTTGGCCTCCAACTGAAACAAGAGAGAGCGAGAGTGAGACATTTAATGAGCGCCACAGGAAAGCAATGGAGTGCAGAGTGTATTTTCACAGGAAATAGAAAGCAAAGTTTTAAGGGACTGTGGAAGTAAAGGGGTCAAGAGGACAGGAAATTTCTGGGTGGGTGGCTGGTATGCCCATAGGATATAATACTGTAAATCTCTCCTCACACTCACCACATAGGATATCTATTCTTAAACTTTTCAATAGGCAAGTGTGTAAGTACAAGGCCTCTAGTCTATCATGGCATCCATGGGCCTCTAGTGCTGACACAACATGTTCTTTTCACCTCATAATCTATAAAAAATAAAAAATAAATTTAAACGATGCTTACAACTGAAACGTAAATGTAACATTTAAAAACAACTGTTACTTGGAATAGCTGTTAGGTACTTGAATGGAATAACTGTGATTATGACTTATGGACACTTTTATGATTTGGACAACATATTCGTGTGATTTTCTTTTTGTGTTGTCATTTATAACAAACAGAGACCATCCATACTTTTTTACTTTCCTGAACAGTGAAAAGTCAGCAATTAGCTGTTTCAAACCCATGCAGCCGTTTCCATTTCAGTGTTTCAGTTAATCACCTTTGTTAATACTAGGACACATTCCACAAGCTATAAAGAAGGACAGGCTTAAATTTACACCCAATTCTCTGTCCTTGAGCTGGCAAAGGAAATAAATAGTGGCACAGCATCAGGGTGACATGGAAGAATTATGGTCTATCCTTGATGTATTTTTAAGTCCATCGTTAACATTTCTGTTGTTTGTTAGGAAGCAACAATAAACTCTGCTCAGTGCATATTCAGAAAGACTTGCATTCAGCATCAGATTCTGGTCATAATCATAATATACAATACAATTCTATAAAACAGACATAAGCTAACAAAACTCTGAAAGGCAATATTTATTTTGAGTGAATCAGATCTACATTTAAAATGTTATTTTTTTAATCAACAGCTTCTCATTATAAAAGTAAGAGGGGACAGATGAAAAAGGTGTAGCTGAATAGCTTCTATAGCTACAATAATCCCGGTTTAGCTAAACTGTTACAAATGCATGTTTATTGAATTGTATATGACAACGCACAAAGGGGGGAATCATATTTCAAAACCTAAAATATTTTAGTAAAACTGGAAATTTTAAATTTCCAGGATTAAACAATCAAAGCAATAAAGCATGTCACAGGTACTGAAGAAAAACAAAACAAATTGATTTAAAGATTCACAATACTATGCCAATATAGTGGTGTGTACCACTTGGTGTACACCACATGCACCTCTTAAGCATGTGTTTATAGGACATGGTTATTTGGCATGGTTTATATATTTGTTTAACCTCTGTTCCCAAAACTTCTTTCACCAAGAAATCCCGTAAATTACACAACACTTGTGTCTTAAAAAGAGTGTTTTTAACACATTATTGTAAGGAATTTCCTAAGCACCATTAAATAAATGGCCTTAAATAAACTGTAATTTGACTATATTTTTTTAAGTACTGCGGTTCATTGGTGCACAGTACTCCTAGTCATGTTTTTTTTTTTTAATACACTTTTCATATGGACCCCTTAATGTCTTGCCTTTGCCTGGTAAACAGTTCACTGCTCTACCATGTGCCCCAAAACACAAACAACGCCTAAAATAGGACAGTGTTTCATAACAACAAAACCAGATTCAAACATGGCCTGTATAAACAACAAACCACTGGATCAGTTAAAAAATATGGACGTAGCTGGTAACTGCATACATTGCCTTAGGTGGATTGGCTCTGAGTATTTACAAACCAAGGGCATGTGAAACGACGCACTGGTCATTTTCTTCCATGTGATCAGCCTCGAAGGAACCAGGCGGCTGCTTTAAAGTTCAGCTTCACATGTGATTATCGCTGTGGCTGTGTGGCTGAGGCTCTGTCTCTGGGTAAGAGTGTCACAGAGGCAGTCCTCTATAAATAGGCAGCAAGACCAATGCCTTAGCATCTCACATTCCTAAGGGTGGGGCGACAGGGACACATAGAGTTCACCACCTCCATTTTAAAAATATGCAAGGAAGTGCACTGGCAAAAACATAACCATGAATGCCTGGTAAACCTGGGGCGTCCTCAGTGGCCGCAGTCTAAGCTGTGGTAGGATGTGGGAATTGGTGAAAACAGCGTTTATATTTTCATTTGACTCCTCCCTGAAATCTATTTTCAGTGCCAGGTAATACTTTAGTATGGTATGTGGAACCAAATTGCTGTTTTTTCACATTTTTATGGAAGGCTAGTATTGTAAATTAAAAGATTTGCTGGTAATGTGTTAAACTGTGGTAAATAAAGCAGAGCGTATTTTTATTTTAATACAGCTTCTTTTAAAGGCTCCAGGAATCTCGCATTTAATTGCATTTCATTAGTTAATGTCCATCTGGTGGGGAAATGCATAGGAGAATTATGGACAAATCATAACATTTGAAGGACTGCATGTGCTTTGCCAGAATTTATGTAAACCTTTTATGTAAACTGGGGGATCTTTATTATATTAAAATTGCATAGTAAAAACATACTATTCGTGTGATCTTTTTGAGGCGTCCATACATAAGAAAATTTTGAGACAATGTAAAAACTACTCACTTCCCAAAATGTTGCCTTAGCAAATTCAAAGGATTGTAAGTAATGTTTACTCATATTTTTTTCCTCCTCTTCCATCACACTTGTTGCACTGACACTCACATCTGGTGTCACATCAACATTTGGTATATTTTACTCCCACAAATGATAAAGCTAACCTTTTAGATAGGCTTTTAAAAAAAATATTGCCTGCACACTTGGGAAAGTGTTTCAAATCAAGATTAAAGCCATGTACGACTATCCAGACTAATATGTATCTAATATGCCAGGACATCCTAGCTGAGGTGTATCCACCCCTCCAGAATTCCAAAGCACTACTCCTCTGCATCTCCTCTGCCCTGAAGAGTACACTGCACTACTGTATTAGGAGAGCATAGCAATGAGTCACCGGAAGGATAATGCATAAACTACCAGAGGGGATTATAACTGCTCTGAGTCCAAATGATAAATACACTAGACAGTCTGGACTGTGTCTTTATAAGGGTGTCAGGAACAAAAGGGGGAGTTCTGTGAGAAAGGGAAAAGTGAATCAGGGATGATGTTTTGATATATAAAGAGGCAGTGTCTTTACCTTCATTGCTCATTTTGTTCAAATTCTAAATATGTTTCTTGCATTTAAAAGTAATATTACTTGAGCGCATTCAACCCAGTAGACAATAAGCTCCGCTACTGGCTAAACAAATTGGCTTTTTTTGTTTTTTTACAATGTGATAAATTATCAGATTTTCTTTTGAAACGTATTATTAATCATCCACTTGTGGTGATTTGTGATCCTAATGTTTAACTGTAATGAAAATGTTAGATTTAAAGCAAACATGCCCACTGTGTGCACTAATTGTGCATAAATCCCCAGGATAAAAAGAAAGAAAGAAAGAAAAAAGAAAGAAAGAAAGAAATCTTGATGGAATGTTTTCAAATAGTTGTGGCTGAGTTCAGTCCAGGCCAAATGCATGATTGGGGCTTGTAATGTGCAGGCTGCCACCACTGCCACCTGCAATCAGCTAAATCAGCTTTGAAAGCAGCTTGTTAGAGATGTTCATCATCACCACAACCTCCTCGACCTGCACGCACCTGTGCAATCCTGCACTTCAGCTCTGCCCTTTCCAGCTCCCATGTGCCCTGGTCCCTGGTGTACTGCAGCTGGAGCTCGGTGCGTTTACTCTCTTCGCTTTTCACCTCCGACTGCACCTCCTCCAGTAACGTCTTCAGACCCAACAATATCCGCCTGTTTTCTCCGCCCTGCGACAAGCAAAAGACAAAAACAACAACAGCGAAAGCTCAGCATTAAAACATGGGACGGGATCAGGGATTGAGAGTTGCCATGTGCCGTGCGACTGATTCCTGCATTACTTGTACGTCTGCCACTTCTCTCAAAAGCGTTTCTTTCTCTTTCATCCAGGCGTCCTTTTCCTGACCGTGACGCCTCCTGAGCTCCTCGAACCTCTTCCTGAGGCGTAAATGTTGGCTCTGCAGGTCTGCGGATGGCGACGCTGCACCTCCGAGGCCAGACTGCTGCCCTAATCCTCGGAGCGGACTCCGGCTGCGCTTCCTCTCCCTGTCCCTCTCCTGCAGGGCGCAAGGCACAAACTCCCAGCCGTGCGCCTGACACACATCGCCACCGTAATAACCCGCGCCGTTTCCGAGCGCATTCCACATCTCTCTCGAGCACTTCCACATCGGCACACGACAGCACAGAAGCGTTTTGGAGGGGATGCCGCTTCAGCCCACATTTGGCACTGAGAGATCAGCCGAACCCGGCCATATTTCTTTGTGTGCGCGCCGCGCGCATTTGCTGTCTCCATGTCAGCGTAGGAGCTCCGGTCACCCTGTCACACTCGACCGACACACCCACATACAGCTTTTTACTACTCCAAATACTCAGCCAGCGCGCATTTCCCCACTGTCTTTACTTAGCCCACAAACATTCTGGTGTTAGCTTTCATCCGGCTCCTTCACACATGCCGATTAGAAGAAGCGCAACGCACTCTGATGTAAGCGTTTATACTTTATACTTACTCCCTGTAGCTATCCGGCTCACCTCCATTGCATTATACCAAGAAAGACTGCGCTTTCGGAATACAGGGAATTTCATGCATGCTGTTTTGTTTCCTTACTAACCTGCAGAGAAGCCCTTTTCAAACAAACACAAGTCGTCCCTCTAGGCTCCGGTTCTCAGTGCAGTCCCAGTGATCAGAGCACAAACGAAGCGTGAGCATTCTGCACTCCCTTAAAAAAAGAAAAGTGTAAAAATCGCCGGTGAATGATTATGACAGATGCATCCGTGGAAAGCTTATTTTCCGCTGTGAATACTTGGCGAGTTTGTGCGCATCTCTTTCCCACACAGCTGCTAATAACGGCCCATGTGACGCCAGTTTCCAGAGGGAGTCTCGAAGCACACACTCCTCCTTCACACAACACTTTGCCATTCTAACCTATTACAAACGCTACCATTTTCCCTGGATCTTTTACACAATAGAGATATGCAGCCACTTCCAGAAGGATTGGCGCCCTTCAGGAGAGTGAGCAACTGATGATATTATAGCATTAAACAAAGCTCTCTCTCTCTCTCTCTCTCTGAGAAGGCTTAAAACAAAAACCTTGGTCCGGGTTCTATTCCCACCCAATGCCCAAACACCAGGCACTGGATGCAGTGCCAGTCCTAAGCATCAGAAAAGGCATCCGGCATAAAACCTGTGTCAAGTTGTGTGCTGATCGGATGGTCCGATGTGGCGACCCCTCGACAGAAGCAAAGCAATCCTATAAATAATATTTATTTGGCGAAGCCTCATCTGGTTTTCATGCAGAACATTTTAACAGTCCTTTATATTCTTATGTTTGCACATCTGGACTCTCCTTTTATTTTCAGCTCATAAGTTTTCACTCGGAAGTTATTTGGATAGTCATAATTTGCCTGCCAGAGCCATCCAGTCCCTTGTTAAAATGATCTAAAACACAGCTCCTGATACCATCAATCTCCATAAACGTTCCTGGAACACCAACCACAAAACAGACACACAACGTCAATAATATAATACCACCATATTTTACTGTGGGTTTGGATGCCTTTATTTGCAATCCAGTTTTCTTTGCCAATCCTACAGTGGGTGAGCAAGGCACAACATACATCTCTAATTGTAGTTTTGACTGCTATAGTTTGTGGGTTGCTTTCAGGAACCATTCTTGTGCATTTTCTTTGTGCAGCCAAGCAGCTTGTAGTTGTGGATGTGGTTGCTTTTGAGTTTCATTCTGGACAACTTAATTCAAGTATCAACAAAATCATGCAAATTTGTTTGTCTTTTTTTTTTTTCAAGGTTCATCTGTTATAAACTTTGAAAAGTCTTTCTTATGGCCCATAATGTACCTTTTTAAAGTAGTTATGCATTTAGCTGACATCTGCAAGTCAAAAAGCATTTGTGATGACACGTCTTTGATTTATCACATGGCAATTAATGAAAAGTGTTCAAAGGATACCAATAATTCTGGAGCTGATCACAATATACAGTACGTTCTGACATGACTAGTGATACTGTGTTAGGAATATACAGATGGTTGGAGGTGCAGGTTGATTTCACTTTAATAACAGATAAGCAAAGCAAACAATATCCAAGGGGTAATCTAGCTCAAAATAAAAAAAAAGAGGCAAAGGTTGAGAGATCTGCAAATCATGTATAGTGTATGGACAGTCGTGGCCAAAAGTTTTGAGAATTACATAAATATTGGAAATTGGAAAAGTTGCTGCATAAGTTTTTATAATAGCAATTTGTATATACTCCAGAATGTTATGAAGAGTGATCAGATAAATTGCATAGTCCTTCTTTGCCATGAAAATTAACTTAATCCCGAAAAAAACTTTCCACTGCATTTCATTGCTGTCATTAAAGGACCTGCTGAGATCATTTCAGTAATCGTCTTGTTAACTCAGGTGAGAATGTTGATGAGCACAAGGCTGGAGATCATTATGTCAGGCTGATTGGATTAGAATAGCAAACTTGACATGTTAAAAGGAGGGTAATGCTTGAAATCATTGTTCTTTCATTGTTAACCATGGTGACCTGCAAAGAAACGCGTGCAGCCATCATTGCGTTGCATAAAAATGGCTTCACAGGCAAGGATATTGTGGCTACTAAGATTGCACCTAAATCAACAATTTATAGGATCATCAAGAACTTCAAGGAAAGAGGTTCAATTCTTGTTAAGAAGGCTTCAGGGCGTACAAGAAAGTCCAGCAAGCGCCAGGATCATCTCCTAAAGAGGATTCAGCTGCGGGATCGGAGTGCCACCAGTGCAGAGCTGCTCAGGAATGGCAGCAGGCAGGTGTGAGCGCATCTGCATGCACAGTGAGGCGAAGACTTTTGGAAGATGGCCTGGTGTCAAGAAGGGCAGCAAAGAAGCCACTTCTCTCCAAAAAAAACATCAGGGACAGATTGATCTTCTGCAAAAAGTATGGCGAATAGACTGCTGAGGACTGGGGCAAAGTCATATTCTCGGATGAAGCCTCTTTCCGATTGTTTGGGGCATCTGGAAAAAGGCTTGTCTGTAGAAAAAAAGGTGAGCGCTACCATCAGTCCTGTGTCATGTCAACAGTAAAGCATCCTGAGACCATTCATGTGTGGGGTTGCTTCTCATCCAAGGGAGTGGGCTCACTCACAATTTTGCCCAAAAACACAGCCATGAATAAAGAATGGTACCAAAGCACCCTCCAACAACAACTTCTTCCAACATCCAACAATCCAACAACAGTTTGGTTAAGAACAATGCATTTTCCAGCACGATGGAACACCGTGAACTTGTGGTCTTTTCTCAAGAGGCGGGTGGACACACAAAAACCCACTAATTCTGACAAACTCCAAAAAGTGATTATGAAAGAATGGGTTGCTATCAGTCAGGATTTGGCCCAGAAGTTGATTGAGAGCAGCCCAGTCGAATTGCAGAGGTCCTGAAAAAGAAGGGCCAACACTGCAAATACTGACTTTTTGCATAAATGTCATGTAATTGTCGATAAAAGCCTTTGAAACATATGTGCTTGTAATTATATTTAAGGGCCAACACTGCAAATACTGACTTTTTGCATAAATGTCATGTAAAAGCAGTTTAGCAGCAAACTTTGTGAAAACTAATATTTGTGTCATTCTCAAAACTTTTGGCCACAACTGTACATGTACAAAGAGACAAAACACTGGGTCAAAACCTAAATGTAACATGCATGGAAAATAGTGCTTGGCAATGACTGGTGAGATCGACACTGAACATTACATTGCATGTTTCCCCTTGGTGTAGATTTTCAACACTGTAATCTTGTGAGTCTTAATGACTGATGTGCAATCAGAATGATAATGTAAAGGTAGAAGACCTATAAAATAGATTTTCAGATCACAGTCATTGTTACATGAGCTCAAAACATGAGCTGATGAAGCAGTAACACCAGCAAACAACAATTATTTTTTTTCCATATACATTTAATAAGAAACCTTTTTTCCTAAACAATTTCCTCCATCAACATATCTTCAACATGTCAACAACAGCAACAGTAAAAATATTAACGTGTCTTGATGCCAATTGCTGACACTGATAATTCATAAAACACAATTTCACTTACCACATGAATAGACTGAAGTAAAGATGCAAAGGTGGGTTCAATGTAGGATGGAAGTGTGTAGTATTTGGCTGAGTAACTGTAGTCCATGCGTAAAATTCTGGAAAACCTCCTGTACTTTGTATAACCTTAATGACATGGCCAAAATCAATTGAAAAACGGCAACAAAACAAACAAATAAACAAAAAACAACATGGCTGCAAAGAAAAGGAAAGGGGGTTATAAAACAAAGAAAAGGGTGAAAAGAAAGACCAATTTGAATATAGTGGCATATGACAGAGATGAGAATAAAACAAGAATGAGGATGAGCAAAATGATAGGCTGAAACATCTGGATGAGTGGATGAGGAAAAGGAATAGAAAATAAAAAGAGGTCAATGAAATAAGGCAAAAACAGAGTACGTAATTGTGAGAAATTCTGACACAAAAACACTAAACTTGTGCATCAGCCTAAAGTACTTCTGTAAATTACCTTATAATGTGAGAAAAGAGCATATCATCATCTTATATTTGCTGCATGAATTTTTAAAGTGTGAGGAAAAAGCTAAATTCTCATGAATATTAATTGCTATTATATAGTATGATATACAGTATGACATGCACTATTGTAGTAATATGATAATAGATATGCACTATTCTGAAACAACGTGTTAGTGTAGACTTACAGAGAGAGGTTCTTCAGTTTCACGATCTTCTGGTTTGGGAACATCTAATCGGTCAATAAAACTTTGGAGATCCTTCCTAAAGGTTTTCATTTGTGCATTAATGCGGTACAGAAGCTCATGCTCACGTATTCGGCTTCCATCATCATCCTCATCCAATCGGCCAAACAGCTCACCGTTCGTGACATAGACTCTTGCTTCTGCAATTATGGTGCTTGTGTCAGCAATCAGTCTGTCAATGGTCCGGCTCAGACGTTCGGCCTCCATTCGGATATCTATCATCTGCTGCCGGTCCTTGAGACTTCGGGATAAAAAACGGCTCTCTGGAGAGTACAGAGAGCGAGTAGGAGTAAGGCATCGTATATTGCGTACTTCCTCAGAGTCGCTTTCTCCGCCAATGGGGCCCTCACGTTTGCGATGCGGTGGGAGGCGTGAAGAGTCATCATCACTCTCTCTCCGGCCTCCATCACTTTCAGCATCGCTGTCTCGAGGGCTGGGTCTGATGCCTAGGTGTGAGGCAAGGTCATAGCGCTGCATGTTTGACAGCAGTATGCGATTTTCATACTGCAGCTGCATCACTTTGCCGCTCAGCTCGTTGATCTGTAGCCTAGCAGCTTTTAGCTCTTCCTGCAGAGCCTCAGCCTTGGACCCATCCACCCCTGCACCACCATGACGGGAACCATCATGTGACCCAGCCTTATACTTGAGCTTGTTAAGCTCTGTTGTCACCCTTTTGTTCTGCTCCTCCATGTCAGCCAGATTGCGACGCAACAGCTCTGCTTCATCCTCCACCAGCTGCAGTTGCTGCCGCATCTCAGATAACACCTCACTTTGTTCCCGTGTTGAGGGGTCTGCTGAGCCCCCACCAAGCTCCTCTCCTCGGAGATCATCAAGCTCTGCCTTCAGACCACGGTTCTCAACCTCCAACTCCACAATCTTGCGGCCCAATATGTTGGCCTCCTCTTCTACCAGGCGGAGACGCAGCTTCAGCTCTGACTCACGTGTGGTAGGGGGACCACCAGCCTCACCCTTTGGGAGGGGACTGTCAACATCACCATAGAAGGAACGGTACTTTTGCAATTCCTGCTCCAGACGGTCTTTCTCTTTGTCAATTTTTGCCATCTTCTTCCTCATTAGAACAGCTTCTTCTTTAATCAGGGCCAACTGGCATTTCAGGTCATCGTTTTCTTCCTACAAAGACCATTTTAAATAAATAATAGGTCTGTTTATTTGCCGATATTTTCTGAATATTGCAAATTATTAACTGAATTTTAAGTAAAATACAACAAGAGGCAGAAGGATCTGAGCAAATCCCTGAAACAAAACTGCCTGGAGCTCAGCTCTTCCTAGATTAGGTGCCAGATGTTTGTGGACACCTGAGCATTATGCCTATATATGGAGCTTTTCCCAAACTTGGAAGCTTGTGATTGTGCAAAAATGTCTTTTGATGCTGTCGTAATATGATTTCCTTTTTCTATAACTTGGGGGGCCCAAACCTGTTTTAATATGACAATGTCATAAGGACAATGTCATAAGGGTCCATAAAGACATGATTTAGTGAGTTTGGTCTGGAAGAACTCATGTACCCTGCGCAGAGCATTTGAAAATGGAATGCTGACTGTGCACCAGGCCACCTCACCCAACACCAATTCCTGACAGTTTCTCACTAATGCTCTTTTGGCTAAATGGCAAATTCCTACAGTACCATTTCAAAACCTATAGGAAAGCCTTCTCAGAAGATCAAAGGATATTATAACAGCAAATGCATTAAATCTGAAACTAGATGTTCAAACAGCACATATGGGTTTAATGTTCACGATGTACACAAACCTTTGGCCAGAGCTCTAAACCACAGCAAGGAACAAATCTTTGTCTAAACCAAGATGCCACATTAATAATATTTATCATAGTATTAATACCGTTTCTGCATTCTTAAATTAGAGCACGATTTAAAAGTAGGCATATGCGTCCTTATAAGTTCCAGTGTAATTACACAAAGTGCAATAATACTGTTTCCTTGTTTTACCTCCGTTGGGGTCTGTGGAGCCCTCTTTTCTGTTTTCTGTGCATCCTTGCCTCTTCGTTTCAGAGATGCCTGATGAAAATATTTATTAAACATATTTTTAATGATAAATCAAAATAATATTGCTGTAAACAGTCATTTCTAGTATCTCTTAACAACTTTAAGAGATAAGTGCAGTGGCTTAGCATTAAATTATTATTATTATTTAATAACAAATTATAAAATAACTAATATTAGTTTGCTAATGTCCTCACCTCTTTAGCTTTCTCCAACTCAATCTGTAAAGCTTGCTTAGTCACCTCCACTTCAATCAGCTGCTGCCGCAGTCTTTCATTCTCCTCCTCTGTTTTTGCCCTTTTCTCTTCCACATTTTCCAGTTCATTATGCAATCTGACAGACACATCCTTTGCCACCTGGATATAAAGAGAGGGCTAGGGTCAAGTGTCTTAATGAATGACGTTATGTAGATGACTTGGAGCACGTCTAGATGATATCTTGGTGTACTTTAACATTTTTTTTTACTTAGCATTATTCCTTGTTACTGTACTACTGAGAGTCCATCCATCCATCTTCCATATCAGATGGAAGATGGATGTGCGCGGTTGCAGGCTGTCGCATACATGGGACCATGGTGCCATCCATTGCATGGTACAGACATAATCTTACCCTACGGACCAATTTCAAATGTAAATCAGCCTACAACCTATGTCTTTGGGCTGTGGGAGGAAACGCGGGTAGAACATGTGTGGGGAAACTCCATGCTCACAGACCCCAGATCATCAAGCTCAGCCTAGAGGTAAAGGCAGCTGTGCTAACCACTAGCCAACATGCCACCATCAAGTAAAACTTATAAACATTGAACTCTATACATCCTAATTACCACATTAATACCTAATTCAAAATATGTTACATTAGACTTAATTCAAGACCTAAAAAAGATGACATGATGATTCTATCGAAAACTTTTTCACTGATATAAGGGAACTACAGTATTGTACAGTACCATTGTTCAACATGGGGAAGATCATCTCTCTCATAAAACTTTTATCTTTCTTTTCATTTGCTTATATATCTTTTGATTTGTGTCATTTAATGTGTTAATTTCCGTTGCCATTTAAATACGTACAAAATTTGGTGGTACCATCAAGAGGACATGTTTATTACTTTTAGCATACAATGTTATGGTTTAACTCTGAAGCTGCAAGTGGTGTCTCTTTAATGAACTTTTAGGGTAAAGCATTAAAGGTACATCAATGGCCAAGTGATGTACTTTAAATCCAAAATATTCTAAAGGTCCAAAGATACGCCCTCAATGGTTATCACCACCCCAGGAGGGAACGTGTAGTTTGGTGCATGCACTTTTCATGATCTGGATTCACTAGTCGAATTTTCACTATACCTTTAAATCTTGCTCCAGACTCCGCACCAACTCCCCGTCGATCTCCCCGGTCTCTGCGTATCGCAGTCGCTTCCGTTCCGCCTTGCGCACGCGGTACTGCAGGATCCGGCAGTTTTTATTGGCTCTGACGAGCTCGCGCCGCATATCCAGCAACTGGCACGCGTCTTCCTCGTAAAAGGTGTCTCTCATCTCCTCCATCTCCGCCCGCATTTCTTCGATTTCATGCTAGCACACACAGCAAGCACGATCAATCAGAACCTCCGTTATCACAAGCGATGCTGTAATTTTTGGTGATTTGTTTTTGTGCGACAAACAGACCTACCTTAAGATTATCGTTTTCATCGTTCATTCTCTCGATCTCATCTCGTAAATCTCGCTCGACATGGGCTTGACTAGGCCTGAGGGGTGTCTCGGGTGAGAGCTCCATGCCGTTTCCGGGCGAGCTGGCCACCTTCGCGTGCATGGCCCCTTCTTTCTTCAAGCTCTTATTCATGTGAAACTGTATTAACTCAGACTGTAAACACCCTTCCCTCCAGAAGCCAGGCCCGCATCCCACGGTGCTGTTAGCAGCTTGTTTAGCGCAGCTCGCAGCTCCGTCTTTTCCTCTCTGATTCTTCGTTTTGCTCTGGGAGGATTTCGAGGAACTCGGCTGATCGGACACCACGCGATCGCCCTTTAGAGGAGGATCTTCCGCGTCTTCCGTAGAGCTATGGCGCTCCTCGATCTTCTTGGCCTTCTCCGCGCGTCTGAGGGTGGGACTTTCAGCACCGCTCGGGTGGACAGCGGCCGCTCCTTTCGCCGCCTGTCTGTCTTTCCCCGCGCTGGCGGCCACAGGAGAACTGCTTCGGCTGCTCTTACCGCCTTGTTTTGTTGAAGCAGGTTTAGCCGAAGCGCTTTTCGAGGGCGTTTTCGATGTCGCGTCTTTAAATCTGGCCGGTGAGGGCGCCCGTTGCTGCTGCTTCACGGTGCTATTGTCTGCCTGGCGCGGATCGGCAGCGCCGCCACTGGCGGAATTCATGGCGTCGTGTGCTAGTGATTAGACGTCGCCCATCGTCCATTACCCTTAGCTGTCCAAAGAGTGGAGAAATAATCTAAAATCATCATCAACGCAAATTCGTCGCGACAGAAACGCTCCTATGTGCACTGCCTGCGAGAAATCACCTTGTGTCGCCTATAAGAACCTCACTATCATATCCACTGTATGAAAACACTCCACTGAAGAATTTAGCATTTTACAATCATATTTAATCGGGGCATCGCTGGGAATGGCACGGAAGCCAGTTCATCTTTTGAGTGAACTCGGCAGCAGGTTATTATAGAATCACAGACCGGGTGTTTACGCATGGCTTATTCTTAAAAACATTAAATAATTTTGTAGCCTACTTTGTTACAAACAAGCGTTATTATGTCCTGTAAACAATGCTCTATTCAGCAGCCATGTGTGGCCTCTGGATCAGCTTCGAATCATCCCTCCCATAAGACTCAAATTAAATAATGGATTAGAAATAGCCTGACATAACACACACTGGTTTTATTTATTTATTTTTTTTAATTAATCACGTTATTAGTAATATCACGTTATTAGTGATATTATAAGCAGTATTATGCCCTTTCTAAAGTAAAAGAGCCTATTGTCGAGTAGTATTGATAAATAGTCGAGCTGTCTTTACATTCAAATAATTTATGCTATCCTTTAAGCCATTTAGGCCTGTGTAAACTGAGTCGCATTATTTATAACCTTTACAAGGTGACTGTCTAAAACAAGAATAATTAATAGGATCAACTTTATCGGGTGCAGATTTTGCAAATAGAACTGCCTCTTTTCCCTTCCATATGTATTCCTTGTTTAGAAGATATAGCCCTTACCGTTTCAGCATCCTGTATTGTCCAGCACTAATGAGCGGTGTGGGGAAAAGATACACACCATCCGGCGATGCAGGACCACCAGCGGACATCCACCGGAAAGTGGCGGGTGCGCAGTGACGTCACAGCCGGGCGGGGTCTTCATTACATTTTCCCGGGTTCACTCACTGTCTTTATTCACTGGTGTAAATACTGTGAGATTTATTAAAGATTGGTAATATAATATCTGAGATCTAAAGAGGAAATCGAATAATGAAAAGGGATCTATGTGGCAGCTGAGGGTGTATAACAAGTATATAAGAAGAAATGAGCAACAAATGAGTAATGGTGGAGAATCGAACGCTTGAATCATTCAAACAGAGAGAATTCTGCCTAGCAACAGTGATGCCAGCACTTCAAATTGGTTTGTTTCCCCCTGTATAGCTTACACATCCCTGAGTTAGATAAACAGGCTATAAAAAGATATGCACAACTTGTTGACATCTGATCATCACACCCTTATGTGCGTTTTGAACATGCCATTTCAGATCATTTTTGTGCAGCCAGCCTTCATATTTAGAAAGTGTTCACTGGGGTTGATGTCAGGGCTCTGTGCAAGCCACTCGACAAAGTCTTCCCCAACCTTAAAAAAAAACGATGTCTTTGTGGAGCATAATGTGCACAGGGATGCTGCCATGCTGAAAATTTAAATGTTACACCCATCAGAGACATCCTATATTATTGTGTATTTTAGTCTTGTGTGGCAACAGCATGGGGAAGGACTCGCATATGGGTGAGGTGGTCAGATGGCCACAAACATATGGCCATATAGTGAATTTCCAACAGTTTCTGAAGTGCCAGTTGATTGTGTGTTACTAATTAATCTCTCTGATGAAATACACTTTTAACCACTGTCCCTTTAATAGAAATGACGGTGGTACGTTTATGAAGAATTAAAGACACACACTCTTCACACACTCCTCTTCTACAATGTTGTCAGGTTCACAACACTTTTTTCCCCAGTTTCCTTTAAAGAACTGGCAGCAGGGAGCTGTGCACTGGCACTTGGGGTTTTGGATTGTTCATTGTATTGGGGTTTTGGATTGTTGTTTGACATTCAATGTCGTATGTCCATAATTGGATTCAGGAACTGGGTGTTATTTTCTGTATATAGTAAATAAATTCTACATTACTATAAATCATCATCATCATCATCATCATCATCCTTACCATGATGCAGTGTTGTAAGTTAAATTTTTAATACAAAGCTGCATCCTTGATTATCCTGTATCTTGTACAATTAACTGAAAAAGTTTTTTTCTGTTGACTGGATAGATTTAATTAAACCTGATAGTAAAAATACTGTGGTTGATGTTAACATGTTTCTTGTAGCTATTTGTCTGGATATATCTCTAAAAAATTAAGTAGCAGTGCAGCATGTAGGCCTACAAAATATCTCATTTGAGTAGAAAGGGGGAGAGAAACCATGTACTGTTGCCATAGGAACTTTTGTCTGTATTGCTGCGTTGACCAGGAGGAGGAGAGATGCTGGGCTCCGATTGGTCCTTAGGGATCTTCATCATCTATGATTGATGGAGAGAAAGGGGTGATTTGGACCCCGCAGAGCGGCTGGGGTGGGTGGGACCCCAAGAAGCAGCTGGTGAGTTATTGTGCTGTTACCTTATGGCAGTTCATAAAGGAACAAGATTGAATAAGAAAGTTACATGTTAAGAAAGAGGATGGAAAACACTGAGAACTTTTTACAGGCGATTTACAAGTACTATACATTTTAAGGTGATGATCATAAAAATGACCTGGTGTGACTATGACTGTTTTAATATGGCCTAGTGCTGGTAATTTCTGCATGACATACTATATATGTTATATATTATGTTTAATATTCATATACATATTTATCCAATGAAATCTGCTCAAAGGTCAGAGAAGCAATCAGTGATTAAAAAAAAAAAACTATAATCTTGCCTCTGTTTTTGCAATTATATCTTTCATATATTATATATTTTTATCTTCTTTGTCTTTCGGCTGTTCCCTTTCAGGGGTTGCCACAGCGAATCATCTGCCTCTATCTAACCCTATCATCTGCATCCTCTTCTCTCACCCCAACTAACTTCATGTCTTCTCTCACTGCATCCATAAATCTCCGCTTTGGTCTTCCTCCAGATCTCCTGCCTGGCAGTTCCAATCTCAGCATCCTTACCAATATGCTCACAATCTCTCCTCTGAACATGTCCAAACCACCTCAATCTGGCTTCCCTGACTTTATCTTCAAAACATCTAACATGGGTTGTCCCTCTGATGAACTCATTTTTGATCCTATACCTTAACATCTTCATCTCTGCTATCTCCAACTCTGCCTCCTGTCTTTTCTTCAGTGCCGCTTGTCTCTAAGCTGTAGAGCATTGCTGGACTCACTATTGTCTTGTACTCCTTTCCTTTCATTCTCGCTGATACTCTTTTATCATACAACACACCTGCCACTTTTTTTCCACCCGTTCCAACCTGCCTGTACACGCCTCTTCACCTCCTTTCCACACTCTCTGTTGCTCTGGACGGTTGACCCTAAGTACTTAAAGTCCTGCACCTTCTTTACCTCTGCTCCCTGTAACCTTACCATTCCACTTAGGTTCCTCTAATTCACACAAATTCTCTAATTCTGTTACTAAATTTCTGCCCCTATCTTTAATCACTCTAACATGCTGCACTTCCTTTCCATCTCTATCTCTTTGCCTTGCCAACCTGTACCGATCCACCTCTCCCTCCTTACTGTCCAACCTAACATACAAGTCCTCATATGCTCTTTGTTTGGCTTTGCCACCTCTACATTCACCTTATGCTGCATCTCCCTGTACTTCTATCTACTCTCTTCAGTCCTCTCAGTGTCCCACTTCTTCTTAGCTAGCCTCTTTCTCTTTATACACTCCTGGACTTCCTCGTTCCACCACCAAGTCTCCTTGTCCACTTTTCCCTTTCCTGATGATACACCAAGTACCCTCCTACCTGTCTCCCTGATCACCTTAGCTGTAGTTGTCCAGTCAACTAGAAGCACTTCCTGACAACCGAGAACCTGTCTCAACTCCTCCCTGAAAACTGCACAACATTCTTCTTTTTTCAACTTCCACCACTTTGTCCTCTGCTCTGCCTTTGTCCTCTTCACCTTCCTCACCACCAGGGTCATTTTACACACCACCATCCTGTGTTTTCTGGCTACACTCTCCCCTACCAATATTTTGTAAGTCACTGATCTCCTTCAGATGACAACGTCAACACAAAATGTAGTCCACCATCTGTCTTACTATGTTCCTGTCCTGAAGACCAAACCTGCCCATCACATTCTCATCACCTCTGTTCCTTTCCCCAACATTTCCATTAAAATCTGCACCAATCACCACTCTCTCACCTCTGGGGATGCTCTGCATCACTTCATCTAACTCACTCTAGAATTTCTCCTTCTCTTCTAACTCATATCGTACATGTGGGGCATAATTATTAACAACATTGCACATCACACAATCAATTTCCAGCTTCAGCATCAACCTATCTGATACTCTTTTCACCTCCAGAACATTCCTTACAAACTCCTCTTTCAAAATGAATCCTACTCAATTTCTTTTCCTGTCCAGCCATTATATATTTTATATTATACATGTCTAATATATTATATCTTTTTATATATTAAAAAAACAAGAAAGGACAGGACAATGAAACAGAGAAAGATCCCTTCATGATAGCCATTTTATTTTAAAAGCACAATGTACAAAATTGCGCGGCATATACAACATAAAAACAATTATTTAAGAAGACAAACCACAACAGCATTGCATTTTTTGGATAAATATTCAAAAGTATGAGATGCTGCTTTAAGACTGTGTTGAACAACTGAATTTTCAGACAGCAATGGCAGGCTCGAGAGAATATTTTTATCACCATGTGTAGTCTTTATAACTTGAACATTATGCCTCTAAAATCTTTATCGGCACAATCTGCTAGTAGTTTAACATCATCTCATGGACAAGCCAATGGTTCAGGAGCTAGGCATCACATACTTTAGCTGCTGTTAAGGCCCTTTTGAAGAAATTAAAATGATGACACTCTCGTAAGTGACATAATACTTTTTTGAAAATAACATAAAATATTGAAACATAAATAACATTGCTTGATGTTTATACTACTAGATATACTGTATGAAGCAGGGTTTATGCCAGTTCATGATAAAGTCAACTTATAATGCATAGAACAAAGCAACAGCTGTGTTAAAAGACATAAAATGCTGAATGGACAAAACTGCTTTAGAATGAGTTCAATCTGGATAATAAAGGCATGTATGGTACAAAATAAAATGCAGAGATGGCTTTTTTTTTTTTTTACTTGACTTGAGTATGTAGTGAGTGGCATGTAAACATGCTGGAATTCTGGCCTGAAATCTAACATGACAATCAGAAATATAAGGACATTGAATGCAGACACACAGAGGAAGATGATTTTTTTTTTTTAAGAATTGTTTAAATAATTGTATGCTTTGATAGAGAATTCAGGCTCCCTTGATCATGACTATTCCATTCTTATTACAGGGTTGCTTATGCATAAAATCAGCAAAAACACAGCTGTAAACAGAAGGATCAAAAGTTTGTTCTGAACAAATATTTCTAATCTTATCCACCCTAACTGGTGGTAGCAAAGCCCACACAGTGACCTTTGAGCTTCCTCCAAACAGTCATATCCTCATCCCTGGCATCCTACAAATGTACTGCTCCTTAACAAATGTCCCATCTCTTATATCCTTTCTCAAATATGCCTGCTTCTGCATCTCAATCCTTTATCTGCTCTAGTCACGCTTTGCCCTGCCCTTCCTCTTCCTCCTCCCATTTTCTGCTACCACAGGCTTCTCCACCATCTTGCCACTCACTCCATTACTGACTGCCATTCCATTAGGAGCTCCATTAGACAGTGCCTTGCCAGCCTTGGACAGACCTTCACGGCGTGGCTGGCGACGATATGTCTGGTAGTAGAAGTTCCCAAAGAGGACAATGAAGGTGAGAGCATAACCAATCAGACACCAGTGCATCCATTTAGGGAAGGGGCAGTCAGTGTAGAGCGAGAGAGCAGTATGACCAATAGTGACATGGAACTGGATCTGCAGAGGTGGAAAACAGATGTAAAGTGAGGGTAAAAAGACATTCTGGGAGAAATTAATTTAAAACATTACACACGACTTTTAAGCAATTCTACAATTACAGTGACATTTTGTAATTCCTGGCCACCGGCCTTCAATTGTGTTTTTCATGATTACAAGTCAAGTACAGCTGCCTTAGACTTAAACCTACAAAAACAAATAAATGAAGAGATTTGTGGATAAGACAGTAAAAACATCACAGCACAATAAATTAAATTCAAAATACCATTTGGATAATTGTCAGGTACTTCTTCCACCACAAGTATTTCTGGATCTTGGGACCACACGCAGCCAGTCCATAATAAAGATACATAAGAACATGGATTGCAGCATTCATATGAGCACCAAAAAATGCTGTAGAGGGAGAAAAAAAAAAAAAAAAACATTTTTTTATTCATGCTGCCATTAGGCAAAATATTATCATATGCAGGACAGATTTTCTCTAGATACATTTTTGAATTAAAAATACTAATCCCCCCAGAGTGTATTTTCCAATAAAAGCTTGGACAGTAGGTCCAACTGTGATTCCAATTACAGGTTTATATGAATGCTTTTATGTATGTATGTATGTATGTATGTATGTATGTATGTATGTATGTATGTATATGTAAGTTTTAAGTACTATTTTTTTTCAAACGTTTGGGGATGTCCTTCCTCCAAAGAAACAAATAGCAAAAGATTAGATCAAATTTGTTTTATCAGTGTGATTTTTAAATTTCAATTAATCCAACTCCCACATTCTTTTTACATAAGATAAATCAGTTTATGGAGTTGAATTAAAATATACAATTAAGTATCAACATGCAAGAATTAAATCAGTATATCAATGTGTTGGTTGTTTTTTATTTTTATTTTAAAAAAGCAAACTTGTGCTTTGATTTTGGTTTTGGTACCTAGTCTCTGGCTGCAAATTAAAAACAAAGACAAAAAGTGTTGAGTTTTCTTGCACACAAAACCTTTTGAATTAAATATATATATATATTTTTACATTTCTAAAATATTGCTGTTAAGTGCATCGTGGCTCTCAACAGCATCACCACTGCCAGTGATAGGTTAAAGGCTTTAAAAGTAGAATTTATTGCATATTTCACCAAAAATGTTTTGTTATGGACAACCTTCTACAACCAGGGGAAAATAATTATCCAAAATAAAACAAGTGAAAGTCTGAAAAATGACATTATGCCGTCAAAAAAAAGACGGCAGCATAATCTTAATCTAAATGCATTAAAATGATGACGTTTTCTATTAGTATGTGTTTATAGAAGGTGTCTCCAAAATCAGTAATTGTAACTGTCAGTAATTTTTCTACATGGGAACATCTTTGTGACAGAGTGCTTTCCAGTTTCTCAGTCACACATGATAAGCTGCAGTTCATGATTTTAATTCGAGAGAGGTGAAAAAAAAAAAGGCCGGCGAGGGAAGAACTATTTAGTTTTTACAGTCCTTGTCATAACAAAAACTAATGGACGTTTTACAACATTAAATGTGCTATGAATGTTTAAAGAGCAAAATGCATTGCTCTTTAAACAAAAAAAAAATTGTGCAATCTCAAAATTGTTGAGAAATTGCCATGAGGAATAATCTGCTTCAGGACATGCTGCTAGTGTGAAATAACGAATTTTAAGGTGATACAGTATCATTCATTATTTTCATATAACAGCACTCACTCACTCACCTCACTCACTCATCGTCTATACCGGCCTGAAGCCTACTGTGGAAGACTTAGGGCGGGGGTACACCCTAGACAGGGTGCCAATCCATCGCAAACAGCACATCCTGTCATGTTTTATTCCTTACATAATTTTTGGGGAATAATGTATTCATTTACATGCAGCAGATAAATATATTTAACTCCTGAACATTTCTTAACTGTCATGACTATACCAAATACTTACACTGTCCACCTGCAACCCATTTGATGCCAATCCACCACAGTGTAAACATGGTGCAGTGGTGATAAACGTGCAAAAAGCTGACATGGTTGAACTTTTTACGAAGGATGAAAAACACTGTGTCCAGATATTCAACCCCCTTTGACACAAAGTACCACCAGAGCGCAGCTGCAACCTGTTTAGAAAGACATTTATTAGAAAATAAAAGTATTATATAATACAGTTACCATTGTATACCTATTTCAGTGATTTGGGTTATTTTTGTATGTTTTAATCTTTTACTTATTTCATGAATTTCATGACTATTATTTAACTAAAAAGTAAAACAAACATTTATTACCGACAGTACCTTTGATTAATTTATAGTATAACTTATGTCTTGACATCCTCTAAATGATTTGAATAGGTTAATAAAAATATCCATAATACAATATCATGAACTTTTGGCCTATGCAAGCTAGGTAATCCTTAGCCTTGATGGTGCTGCCATTGAAACTGAGCTCACTCTCACACACACCCTCTTTGAGTACACTCCTTGGCTAGATAAAAGGAAGGGATCAGGTTGCTCTTTCGTTTTCCATGGGCTAGTACAGTCATGGCGACAAGCATAGGAACACTGCAGTTAATCATATCAGAGCCCCTCTTGAGGAACACACTCACCCTGACTTCATTAGGGTCATCAGAATAGTCCACTGGCTGGCAGAGGTAGCTGTAGTTCGCTGCCCTTGCTGCAAGGAAGAGCTGTAATAGATCAACAAACCCAGCTATTATACAAATATATTAAATTAAATGCATTAAAAAGACGATCAATAACGAGTCATGTAAAAGGCTCAAGAATGGCACATATAAAGTTAAAAGATTTATTATTACAAAATAATGAAGCTTCTGAATTATTGTATCCTGACAGGACTCACCTCTTTGAAGATGAAAAAGTTAAGAATAACCATGCTGAAGTTGTACACAATAAGGGTCTTCCTGAGCTGAAAAGCCTCCCTGTGCCGCATGAACTTTGGGCCCAGCCAGAGGAAGAGCAGGTATGATGAGCTGATGGCCAGTGTGGGGAGAGGAGAGCCCATCAGAGGCCATTTTTCCACACGTTTGTCTGGAACAACAAAAGAACCAGCAAGTATGTAATAGCTGATCCATGACTCTACCCCAAACAATAGCAGCTACCCTTAACACTCAAAGTGCTGTCAGTTATGATTACTGCTTTAGCTCCATAAGCAAACATATTGGTATTTAAAAAAAATGCCTATGAAAAATAGTTCTCCATATTGTCTAGAGATTGTTCGAACCTCTACCCCATGTAATGGTGAGATTCATTGAGCTTGTCCAACCAAAAGGGAGTGGAGAGCACATTTTTCCCAGTGTGCTACACCGCCTCGTGATGCAGTATGAATAGCAGATCAAAACATTGAAGCTGACTGGCTTCAGATGTCTTGGAAGAAATATGTGAAACTGTCTCTAGTATTTGAAAGCAAATCAATGTAGTCAATGCTTATCTACTACACAAAAACATAACTGAATGCACTGATGCTCTACCGAGGCAGCCAGTTCCTTCAGAAGTGAAAATATATTCAGCGCAGTTCAGACAAAAGCCTTACTGTCATAGAGAAGACTGCAATATAGAGCAAGACTTTGAGCAGCTTGACATTGGTTAATAATGTCAAATGCATTCAACCACTTATAAGTAGTGGTAATAATAAGTAGTAATCATACTGTACTGACTTTTACTGAAAATTATCTGATATTAATGCTTGATATAGATTGATAGCTTTTAATGTTTCTTTTTGGTATTTATCAGTCTCAGAGGAAATTCAATTAAAGTGAATAGATAGCTGTCTCGGTTGCAGTTTCATCTGATATCCATGTTGCCAAGGATATGGTGTCTCTCAATTGTTGCATCATATGAAATTAGAAAGAAAATCTAGGAAATTGTACTTACCTGCAATGGTAAGACTCCATTTATAGAATTCGATAGTGTCGTTGACCAAATGTGTTACAATATCCATCTCTGCAGAATAGGTCCTAATTGTCCTTCAGTAAAAAAATAGTACATTGTAAAAAATTAAAGTGAATCCAAATATAACAGTGACATAGCTGGTCTAAATTATTCTACCTGTAATGACTGTTGCGCATCAGCATACAACGTGATGCACATTACAAAAATAAATATGCTTTCAACATGTGTAATGCTAATCTTTATAGCCCTTGTTGAGGCCCTCATCTGTACAGCTCCGATCTGACCAGATTTTGAACAAGTTTGTTAGTTGTCTTTTTTTCTCTAGCCATAAGTTTCAGTGTTTCTTTTTCACAGGGAAACCATAAAGGCTAGTCAAGGCTGCCTAAAGGACAATATCATGCCAGTAAACTGCACTTGACTAGTATATCATTTTAAACAAAAGATGCCCTCCCTACAGAGTTTCAGATGCTGATTCAGATCCAGAAGCAATGGCGAGAGAGAAACCTTAAGCGGGAACAGATGCAACACAGAATCCACTCTCTTGTGGGCAACACTGAATTGTGAGATTTAAAAAAATTTCAGGGTAGAAAAATTTGTAAAGTGTTACCTGAATATTAACTGTGTATTTACATCTTCCATTAAATATATAACTGAAACTGCTGTTTATGTATACAGGAAACTGGACCAAATGTCAGCCAGGCCATATACATCAGACACTAAATAATCCAATATAGTATTTTCCGAGCCATTAAAAACCAAGTGCATTCATTTACAATCCATCTACAGAGTCTAATATCTATCAACCACTGAATACTTCGATATATATTTGATTGCACAAGAAAAACATGACAAGGAAACAAATTATTACAGAAAGTAAATGTGCATAAACAATGTCATATAGGAATATCTTATGTCAGATGTCCAGGTGCAATTATTACATGCATTTATTTGCATGTTTATTTAATTAGCCATTCATCTGTTGTTGTTTTTTTAAACACATATTGTATTAATTACCGGATCTATATATATTTTTTTCAATTATTTCAGAATTTATCACAGGTACTGATTGGATTTCTTGTACAAAAGCCCCGGTGGCACGTGTCTCCTGTTATAACCGCAAAGAAATAGCAGTTATGTCAGAAATCACTCCTGGACAGGTAAAGGCATCAAAATAAATGGTCTGTAGGTGAAATAGCACAGACGGTCTACTAACGGCTTGGCATTTTTACTCATTGAAAGGACAGAATGCTTTTTCGGATGTCGCAAAATGAGGCCAAAGCTGAGGAGGGGGGAAAAAAGCCATTTTGTAATTCAGGAACACGTGAGCTTGCTAAAATCCTACTCGCTTTTACTACATCCGAAACCGCATTGTGGGATCCTCAATGAACAGCAGCCTGAGGCAAAATCTTCTTTTTTGCATTTCTTCATGCAATAAACATGGAAGTTATTTATGAATAAAATGCACCGACAGGCTGTCTGTGACATTCCTATTAAATAGAGGCCTCTCCTTTTCTAGGCTTATCCTCACTAGGGCCATGAGACAAGAGCAGCAGCACCAAATGGCGATGAAGCACCTGCCCAGGATCAGCACAAATACAGGGTTTGTACTGAATATAGTCTCCCCCCTACACACACATACACGCACGCACGCTAAATGTCATTTATGTTAAACACACCGTCCTGACGAGACACTTTTTTATAGAGACAGAATATATTATTATTTTGTCTTGGCTGTCTGCTTAATGCTGGGCATATTAACCGGTTATCTAGTGCACTCAATTATAACTAAACCATAACCTAGTGTAAACCATAGATTCGAATGAACTGCTATCTATCTATCTGTACCATTATTGTGATTCGCGTTATTTTATCCTTACCGTACTGCGCATAAAATCCCTTTCTAATGACATTCAGCACAAGGTCATGCGACACAAATGTTCCGTTTGATGTCAAGAATCCAAATGTGACAAATAGTAAACTTAAAAATACCTAAGAAATCAATAAACCAGCAACAAACCTGGGTGTATGTACAGAGCATCCTACACGGACATTTGCATCAGTGCGTTTGTGGCTTCTACTCTCCGGGCGCTCCTGTGGAAACAGGCTGAGGCGAACTGCGCATGCGCCGCAGTGTGAGGAGCTTGCGTTTTCCTTTATCTGATCTGAGATCCGCTTCAGCGACACAGCCACCCCCCCCCGACTCCCCACCCCAAAGCCTGGCTATTGTCAGAATGTAGCTGTCTTATCCGCACCCTGCAAACCGGTAGCGCCAATGGCATACAACAATACACCACTGAAATACCAATGTCACACCATTACACAGAAAAAAAGGCTAACAGATTGCATGGGGATTTGCAAATTCGAGGTACTTTCAGGGAGGACAGATGGGCAGATGCATTATGTACACCGATCAGCCAAATCATTAAAACCATAAATAATATCTCCGCGCCACATATCTAAGGGTGGGATACATTAGGCAGCATGTAAACAAGCTTTTCAGTTGTAAGCAGGAAAAAAGGCGTTTAGAACTGATTGAATCTGACATGGGCCAAGTAGTGATGGCAGGACTACAGAGTCAGAGCACCTAGAAATGCCAAATACTATGGACTATTTTCAGGATGCAGTGGTTAATATTTACCAAAAAAAGGTCCAATAATGGACAACTGAGTAGTTGGTCATATGGATTACTGTGACCAAGGCTCACTGATGTGTGTGGAATGTATAGGTCAGCCTCTCTGGTCTGAAGAGCTATTGTAGCACAAATTACTGAAAAAGTTCATGCAGGCTATGATAAAAAGGTGTTAATACATAATTGAAGCAGTTGAAGAAGATTCCTTGGCTAATAAATTATGTTTTCTTTTACAACATGGATGGCTGTCTACTGTATGTATGTATGTATGTATGTATGTATGTATGTATGTATGTATGTATGTATGTATGTATGTATGTATGTATGTATTACTTATCTGGAGAAAAGATAGCATCAGAATGCACTACAGAAAGACAGAAAGCTTTTGAAGGCAGTTTGATACTTCTGGCAATATTCTGTTCTGAAACCTTGGGTTCTGGTATTCATGTGGATTTTACTTTGACATAGACCACCTGTCAAGACCTTATTGCAGACCAAGTACACCCTTTCACAGCAAGGGTTTTCCATAATGCAAGTTGACAATTACAACAGGATAATATACCTGGCCACACTGTTCAGGAATGGTTTAAGAACACGCTAAAGAGTTCAAGGAATTTAACCTTCAAATCTGATTTAGCATCCTAAAAAGCATAGGGAAAGGCATAAGCAATCATCTTAAAGAAGAAATTGTTGCCCCACATAAACTGGAAAGAGTTATTAAACTGTTTCCAAATAATTTGAAGTTCATTGTAGAAGATTATTCACAGGTGGAAAGGATCCAAGACAATTTCCAGGCCTTCCAGAAGTCCAGAAGTGGACATCCCAGAACATTCACCAAACATAATTTTAGCAGAAAAAAAACACATACACACTGTCAAAACGATGAGAGAGACTAATAAAGTCATATAGGAAAAGATTGCTTCAAGTTATTACTGATAAAGGTGGGTCTATAATCTATAGAATATAACACACACACACACACATGCTAAATGTAAAATACAATACACAATAAACACAGTTTTTGTCACAAGTTTTTAAAGATGGATCACCAGGCTATTAGTGTTGCCCACATTTTTTTTTTCAATTTTTGGTTTCATTTTAGTTAAATAAATCATGGTACAGTGAAAATATATATGTTGTTGATTGTTTGAGGGTGGGGAGACTAACTTTTACACATGACTGTATCTGTCTGTCATTTCTGTCTATCAATCACAGATTTCCTCTCTGATCCTGGCATGCACATTTAAAAATGTTGGTTGGTTTATTTTGAAGTGACCTGGGCACTGAGGAATACTCCAGGTTGACCATTATCCTTGTACACTTATTCAACCCTCATGGTCTACACCTCTTAATCCACATTTCCCATCCCAGGAAATTTAGGGCACACTACAGGTAATTTGTAATAAACCTAATCTAGATCTCTTTGGACTGTGAGAGGAAACCCACCACTGATGGGAGAACTTTCAAATTCCATGTACACAGAGGCGGGAATCGAACCTGGATCCTGAAGGAGCAAGGCGGCAGTGCTAGCCACTGTGCTGCCAATACACCCCCCCTCCTCTTAAATCTGTAGGCGTTACCTTACTTTACCTTCTGAATATCTATACTACACCGTATTGAGTGTAGATATTTTTATTTCTCAATACATTGCATTTTATTTTTGGAAATTAAAAAGCACGTTGTAACGAGATAGCTTATTGAGTAATTGAACTGTCTATGGAAAGCGGATCTGGCAACCCGGCTCGTGAGCGTGAATGTTAATGACGCCATCGTCATTTCCGGTTTGGAGATACACAGAAGCCAAAATGGAAGGAAGCGGCGCTGATGAGTTGGCTAATCGCCTTCAAGCTCTGGAAAAGCGTGTGTACGGCGAACGTGGGCAAATTAGTAAACCAGTTAAGGTAACGTGCATCTGGGAATGGTGAAAATGCAAATATTTAAGCGATGGTTTGTGTTTTTGGGAGGAATAGTAGTCGTTGGCTAGCTGCATGTCCGTAACTAGCAATGAAGCTGGTCATCATCTCCAATCTCAGGGTAGCGTTAGAGGTAAAATACACCACAGTGTAATTAGTATAACTCTGTAGTTTCTTCAGCATATGCTGTCATACACTTTAAACACTGATTAGAGTGGTGTAAATGTAGTAAATTGACTCACTGGGCGTGTTCTTGGTGCGGGCGTGGCCTAGCTATGTGGCTGATGTTACAATGCTTGTCATGTGCTACAGTATATATCATTTTAACTATATAACAATTGCTCAGTAGATTGCATACAGTTGGCTATCTACTTTAGCCAGCAGCTATTATCTAGAAGTCAAGAATTCACTCCTGTTGTTCCTCTAATCGCAAACTATATAGATCCCTCAGCATTAAGGTGATGAAACAAGAGTCATAAGTAACACAGGAACAGATATTGCTGATGTCACAGAAGACAATAAATACAGACACATAATAAAGCAGTTTTTATACTCACTCTTTCATTTTCTATAGCGCTTTATCCTTCGTACAGTGGGGGGGGGGGGGGCGGCGGCGGCGGCGGCAATCTTCTAGATGGGAATAGTGTTAGCAGTTGCTTATTGTATGTAATCATGTCCATTTCCTGTTTTTCAGTGTGTTGAATCTTTGGCTAAGATAAATTCTGCCCTCGCCAACACAGCGAACAAGAGAGAACGAGTCAAGATTCTTCACAAGAAAAGTGAGAAACAGATTTTTGACAGATATAGAGCTCGTAAACTTGCTGCAATACATGATTCTGTTTACCTTCTCTGTTTTTACAGTTGAAGATCTGCTGAAGTATATAGATCCACAGTTCACAGACCACCTTGCTGTACCAGATGCGATGAAACTGGAATTTATCCTGGCAGGTCTGTGGGATTTTTTTTTGTTTTTGTCAAATCTTGTTCGTGTGTGGTGCTGTTGTTTTTAGTGGCAGTAGTACTCAAGTTAAACCTGGTGAATGTTGTGCTACAGATTGTGCTTATCTGAGCTCAATCTAGTGCTGCCATTTGTATCATAATCATCAATAAATTCTGACTAAATAAATAATTCTAGTTAATAAAAAAGTTCCCGAAAGCAGATATTTTTGCTACCATCTGTATTTACGTATTGTAAATGCTGTCCATGTCTGTGTTGTTGTTTTGATTGAATTCTCTTTATTGTCTCATATATAGTTATAGAGATGAATGACTATGCAGCAGTACATCTTTGAAGATGTACATATTGCTGCATATTTTAATCAGTTGAAGTTTTTATATACTTTTATATATTTAATCTAGCAAAAACTGCTAATTAATGCATCGTCATGCCTCTGTTGGCTCCTGTTATAGAGGAGGAATTCCTGCGCTCCCAGGCTGCCTTGCTGGAGCAGGTGAATAATCTGCAGCCTCTGCTCGACAGCCCACATGTTAAAGGTAAGAGGAGTTTTAACACTGTAGTAGAAATAGGCTCCCCCCCCCCCCCCCACTTTTTTTTAAATAATTTTTTTTGGTACTTTGATAATTTATTACAATGCACATGTTCTGATGTGCTTAAATCTAATATATATTGTTAATAAACATACATCTAAAGCTGTGCTGTTTATTTGTTATGCCATATTTTCTAAATTAATGATTACTGTTTAAAGTATATATGACTTAAGCAATATCTTTACATATAATCATCTTTCACTGATTTAGGTCTTTTAATTTCTGTCTTTCTTCTTGACTAACACAGCTGTTCCAGAACTTTCCACCAAAGTGCAACGTTTGTCTCAAATTCACATCAGTCAGCAGGTAAAACACAGGTCACTTTTATTTTTTGTGGACACAAGCTGCAATATCTTGAATAGAATAGTATTTATTGTCATTGCAACAAGTACAACAATTAAAAGTGCCACCACGCGATGCACTTTAAAAATACACACACACTCCCACAAAGCATACATTGTTATTGCACAATCCACAATGATAAATTTTTGCATCGATTACATACATTTCATTCATTGCAGATATTGAATAAATAATTGATTCTTATTGCACATTATTTGCCCATCCATATCCGGTTTTCCCACCTGATTTTCTTCCACATTTTCTTCCCTTGTTCGTGTTTCTCTGTTGGACTTGTGACCATGGATGGCTGTAGCGTCACTGGGATTTAAACTTGATCTCTAGTTGATAGGGTGAACAATTATCTCTTGTGATTTTCTTGAGCCTCCATATAACTTTTAAAAGGACATAGCTGTTTTAAGGCTTTATTGATAAATATATATAATTACCTGATTTTACTCTAAAGCCCTATGAAACTGCAGGGGATCTGGCCTGCATGATTAGGTTACACACCCCTTTAAGTTGTATACTGTAATTATATATTGCAACAACAGTGTCCATGGCCATTCATAAAGAGACAAAAGTATAACTATATATTAATATATGTTAAACTATATAGACTGAATAGAGAGTCACTATTTATGGTGCCAACTTTATTTCATAGCCCTCCTTTTGGTCTTGGTTTTCTTGGTCTCTCTTACTCTCTTTTATGAACTGTCTAAATGTATATGTTTCTTTTTTAAATTCTTAATATTGCTGTTTTTTCAATCCTGAATCTACATTCCAGGACAAAAATGAGGAGTTATCTACAGATGTGAAAAGGCTGTTTGAAGAATATAACAAAATGGTATCCTTTATTACACAAAGATCTTTGTGTTAAAGCTGCGGCTGTTGATCTCACATGTGAAAATTAGTGTTCATTGTGCATGATTCAAGCTGCTCTCATACAGTACTCATGATCAGAGTGCCCGAGTGGCAAACTTACTTATGATATCTGTTGGTATAAAGTTTGAATTTGTAAACAAACTCCCTTAACACTTGGCCAGATGTTTCTGTTGTCTAAACAGTTTACCCATTGGGATGAAACCCTGAGGAAACTAGAAGCACCCAAACAAGTCCCGCTAACAGATTAGTGAAATAATACTTAATTTATGACACAAATTTAATAATGTCATTTTTTTGTTGTTGTACATATGTTCCTTAATAGCTAGTGATATTGCAACTGTTTAATATGGTTTTCAGAGATGAATTGAACTCAAAACATGGTCATTGATGTACTCTAGAGTATTAGCTTGAATAATAAAGAATAAACATTACACCATTATGTGTTGTGTAGTTTCATATTATATACTGCTTGTGTATATTAATAAATACCAATTAATGGTTGATATGTAAAGGTGTGTACATATGATTAAATTTTGTCTTCCAAACTGTGTTAAAGATATCTTTATATGGACAGTCAGATGATCTTGTCCCACCCACACAAATAAATAAATAAACAAAATTATTTAGAAATAATTTTATGATTTTATATGCTAACCACTAAGCCACCGTGTCCCCTAGTGAGAATGATAATCAGTGTAAATGGGTAAAAAAAAATTATAATCACACAACCTTTATTTCTGAAAGTGTAGGGTCAAGATTATTATATATTACACGCCTGATGTCATGTTATTTGAACATGTAGTTCACTGTGATCATGAATCAGTTCTCAGACCATGATGAACAGAAAAGAAGAGTAGCCCAGTGTCTCAGATTACACTGAACAGCAGGGGGGGTGAATCCCAGGGTGTGGCTCTGCGCGATCACACAAACACAGCACTCAAAATACCCAGAAGGTGTAATACGGTCTTTTTTCACACTGCAACATTATTCTGTAATTTAAGGTGCATCTGAACAGACCGTTTTTTAATTAACATTCCAGCACGCTGTGTTACAAATACAGTCGACTTCTTATTTGTGTGTTTTTATTGGTTTGCAAACAACAAAATGGTGCATTACCGCCACCAACCGGCGAGTAATTCATTTTACAGCTTGTATAGCATACTGTTGAGACTGACTCTTTGCTTTTACTGCGTATTATGTAAAGATTGTGCCATATTCTTAGCCGTGCTGTAAAGATTTTCTCTTTTTTGTTTCTTGTCCCATTATTCATGTGTCCTTAAATTATTTAATTAACTTGTTCTACCATGTTTCCTTCAATCCCTGCTTTATTTTACTCGTCTTCTGTTCTACTGAACTTTACTATCTATCAGTGCTCCCTTATTTTTGGCCTTATTTACTAAATTGTCTCCTAGTTTTTTCATTCCCCTTATCCCAATATGTCCTGGCAGCCACAAATAGATCACACTTCATTTGAATTATATATACTGTTTGTTGGATTTCTTGTAAATGTCTGAGAGACTGCGATGTGAACTGGTGAGACAAACGACTTTTATTCTTGGCCACAAGATGGGGATCCTCGTAGAGGAGCTGCTAGGGGGCGGGGCATTTTCAGTACAAACTGACCAATCAGAGCGCGCGGCTGGGTGAGGTGGCGATTTTGAAAGCAGGACATAATACACTCCTGACTGTCTTGTTGATTTATTTTTTTATCGTGTGTATAACATAAATACAGTTTTTGGTGAAGCTCTCCACTACAAGCAGCAGTAAGACATTTCTCTAGTCATTTGTATGAGCAGTATGAACGTTAGTACGAGTGTTTTTAAGGACCACTGTTATCGATCTCTTGTCCATGTTCGGTAATGCTAGTTTCTAACGTTACTTCATGCTAGCTTACTTAGCTTCCGAGTTAGCGAGACCTGTCGTATCGCCGTGGCGTTTAGCTCGCTCGCTTTTTGTTATCGGCTTATTTTATTATTACAGCTTTCACACCTCTTTAGGCTTTATTTAAAAATGGTTGTTTCTGTGACTTTAAACGACTGTTGTATCTTTAGCTTTGTTGTAAGAGGCAGTATTATAGGAGTGGAGTTTAGGGTAGCCTGTTTGATTAGCTTCATACTGACCTTTGTACAAAGCATAACTGATTTATAGCTAAATGATAACAAATGCCTGCTTTTAAACCAGTAACACCACTACAAAACGCTTACTAATCTTCACTGGCAACGCTGGACTGTATTTTACTGTAGTGAAAGCAATGTCTCTCTCTCTCTCCCTCCCTTCTCCTCTTTATTTCTGTGTGTGTGTGTGTTTAGGGATGGATGAGGAGGAAAACACTGAGAGGAAGCTCCAGATTGCCATGCTGTGTCAGAAGCTGGAGAAGATCAAGAGATACTACAACGATGGTGATTTTTCTTGTAATATTATACAGAACTGTTAAAACTTTATCTCCCCTTTTTCAAGTATGATCTATTCTGCAGTTACTGCGTAGTCATGTTGCACACTATTTACTGTACCTATAAAACTTTACTTATTTAACCAGCACCTTATTTGCGCAATGCCTCCATTTGCACTAATGATGTACACTATATGGACAAAAGTATTTGGCCAAACCTGTTCATTATTAAATTCAGGTGTTTCAATCGGGACCCTTATTCACACTGAAGGGAAATCTTAATGCTTCAGCATACCAAGATATATTGGACAAAGCTATGCTTCCATTTTGGGGGGAAACAATTCGGGGAAAACCCTTTCCTGTTCCAATATGACTGTGCCCCAGTGCACAAAGCAAGGACTATAAAACGTGACTGACCCACACAGAGCCCTCACCACAACCCCATGGATCACCTTTGGGATGAACTGGAACGGAGATTATGAGCCAGGCCTGACATCATAAATGCTCTACAGGATGAATGGACGAGAATTCCCGCAGAAACACTCCAAAATCTTGTGAACATCCTTCCAAGAAGAGTTAAAGCTGTTATTGCTGCAAAAGGGGGACCAACTACTACTGAAGTATATGTATTTGGCTTCAATGTCATTGCAGGTTTTGCCAAATACTTTTTGTCCATATGGTGTATATACAGTATGTATGTATGTGTATATGAGTGTATGTGTGTGTATATATTATTTGCACATCTGCTGGATGCTAAACTGCAATTCTTTGCTAAGCACGTGCACTATGCAATGACAAAGTTCTACCTACCTACCTACTTACTGTCTTCTGTACCACTTGAATGCCTTTTCTGGTTTGGAAAAAAATGACTTGTTTTTTTTCCTGCAGATGACACGGACAACATTAACAGGATCATCAATTCCAATTCACCAGACACATGCCGCACCTTTTTGACCAATCTAGAGAAAAAGGGCAATCCTCAGTCAGATCCTTCTCTCTTCTCCAAATTAATTGATTGCTACACCCGAGTTTTCTCAAGCATGCCTCTAGGAAAACACAGCCAGAATTTAAGTTATGCAAGGATGCTGGTCAGATTTGCAGAGCTTAAAGCGTAAGTCTGACATTTTTAATGCATTATTCTGTTCTTTAGCAGCTACACTTTAGATAATATTTTTTGGCCTTTTTTTTTTTTTTTTTAACAGTATACAGGATGTCAATGATGCACGAGACAGTTTCGACATAGCAAGATCACACTGCAAGGATTTTGCCTTTGTCCATATAGCGTATGCTCAGTTTGAGCTCTTGCAAGGTAAGGAGATTAGGTACTGAATTTTTGATGCAGAGCTTGATGCTGTTTTTCTTAGTAATACCTCAAAGCTTCTAGATAAGACGTTCATAAAGGTTTTATATCTTCATATATTTAATATCTAGTTCACAATGTGTGTGTGTATATACTTTTAATATGTAATACTTTGCACATTACTATCTTTTTTATGGACAGTTGAAAAGTAGAATTTGAGATTTTTGTTAAAGCAGTTTTAATGTTAGTGTGTTAGAGATGACCGATGTTGTATATATTTTAATTCTCATAACCAACAGGCGATGAAAAGAAAAGCGCCTCGATTCTTCAGCAGGCTATTGAAGTGGGTGCTAGGCCGTGGGAAACTCTGGAAACTGCAGTGCAGAATCTAAAACTGGGTAAAGGGCAACTTCTTTCACAAGAGGATAAAGAGAATCTTGCAGGTTGGTTTTTAATTTTTTTAAATCAGTGTTTGCTGTGTATTATTCAGTTTTAAACCTTATTCAATATGTATTTTTTTGTTTAAACCATTATATTTGTGCATATGCACACACATTGTTTTATTCATTGCCTTAAAGTATTATTGAATAATAAGAAAAACATGTTAATTGTTAGTGACTGATGATCTACAAGAACCCATGAAGAGCAACTTACAGTCCAGATTTGACTCCAGGAAGTCTGATGGATTAGATGACTTTCAGCTCTCCAGTGGTTTTTCTCTGGGGTAGGAGACCAACCTGGATTATTAATGTATACGATATAATGCATTGTGATATGTAAATGTTACATGTTACTATTGCTTTTGAACTTTGTTGTTAAAATCTTCGGAAACACAGATCTGATCAGAAGAGCAGCCCACTGGATGAGCACTTCCCAATCTGGATGTCCGGCTCACAACGCAAAAGAACAATTGCCATTGTAAGGTTGAAACTGCTGTTTGTCATTAAGATAGAGCTGGGAATACAGATGAAGAGGCTAACTTTTCTCTTTCTTGTAGTCTGGGAGAACGCCAATGGTACCTCTGTCCATTCCGGAAAATGAAAACGTTGATCGTGTTTTTAAACCTGAGGCTCCCAGCTACAGCAGTAGTTCATCTAGGTGAGAATCTGTGTTATGCTAATGGTATCGATTGTGTTAACTTTCCAAAAAAATATGTATGTGTATATAAAATGTGTGTGTGATATCAGACAAGTTTAGACATGCTTCCTTATTAATATATATTTTCAAAATTTTGTAAATTTATACTGGAGACACTAGAATTGTGATAGAACAAATATGGAATTACAGTGGAACCGTGGATTGCGAGTAACTTGGTCTGTGAGTTTTGCAAGACAAGCAAAATAATTAATTTTTACTTTTTTTTTTTTTCTTTTTACATTTGCTAAACGAGCGAGGTCTTGACAGGTCTTTGTGTGTGCACACGAGTGTCACTAGAGAGGTTCCTTGTTAAAGAAGTTTCCCGACAGCAGTGTTTCCGTGTGTGTGTGTGTCGTCTTACTTCAGCTACACACACAAATGGAAACACTGCTCTGACGGAATTCTTTTTAAAGGTAAATGCATGTTAATTTGTGTTATTTTACTTTATATAATTTTTATATATGAATTTTTTTGGGTTGTGGAATGAATCATCTGAGTTTTCATTGTTTCTTATGGGGAAATTCACTTTCCTAAATTAGTAATTTGATATATAAGCATGCTTCTGGAACGAATTATCTTCGCACTGCAAGGTTGAAGGAGTATATATACTATACTGTATATAAAAATGTGTTAAATAACCCAGAATATTTTTTTAAATATTTGATTCATCAAGTTATCCACCTTCTGCTTTGACAACGTTGCACACTCTTGGCATTCTCTCAATCAGCCAGATCGTCACCTGGAATGGTTTTCCAACAATCTTGAAGGAGTTCCCAGAGGTGTTGAATACTTGTTGTTTGCTTTTTCTTGACTCTCCAGTTAAACTGATCCCAGACCATCTCAGTTGGATTTAGATTAGGTGATGGTTGAGGCCAGGTTATCTGATGCAGCACTACATTATTCTCCTTCTTGGACAAATAGCTCTTATATAACGTAGAGGTGTGTTTGGAGTAACTGTCCTGTAGGAAAACAGTTCACCAGCAAATCACCCCAGAACAGCACTCCCCCTACTCCATGCTTCACAGTGGGGACCCACACATTCAGGAAATGTCTGTTCATCATCTCTACGTCAAACGAAGAGACAGTGGTGAGAACCAAAACTCTCAAATTTGATCTCATCTCGCCTAATGTCCATTCCTTGTGTTTTTTGGCCCAAATAAGTCTCTTCTGCTTGTTTTCCATGTTTTATTAAGTAATGGTTTCTTTGAAGCCAACCATGAAGGCCTGATACACATAGTCTCCTCTGAACAGGGGATGTGAAATATGTTTGCTGCTTGAACTCCAGGAAGCATTTATGTGGGCATTAATTTGAAGTGCATGGTCTTTCTTTCCTTGGACCGTCCTCACGAGAGCCACTTGCATCATGGTGTTTGATTTTGACACCTTCACCTCGGGATGCGTTCAAAAGTACAGATTTTTTGGATTGACTGACCTTCATTTCTTCAAGTAATGATAGTAATGTCTGTTTTCTTTACCACAATATGGATTGTACAGTAGTTGTAATGGCACTAATATGACTGTTGTCTTTGTACTTATCCTTCCTTTACACAACCGATGGTTTAAAGCACATTAAGCAGACAAGAAATGTCACAAATTAGCTCTTGGCAAGACAGACCTGTGAACTGAAAAAAGATGATTACTTTCAAATCATATGAGAGAATGCTATGGGTAGCCGAGCAATCCAAAATATAAAACGTATTTTTTTTTTTTTTTGCACTTTTTAAATTGTTTGTTTAATGCATAATTTCATAAGTGTTCTTTCAAGGTTTGGATATCTTCAGTATCAATGTACAATGTTGATGTGTGTGGTTGTATATGCATATAACGTGTGTGTGTGTGCGCGCGCGCACGTTTTATCTGTAGGCCAACATGCCGTCCGGGTGTATTCGCACTTTCCTCTTCAAAGAAGAATTGTGGAGATGGAGATGCTTATAACTACAATCTGTTAAATCTGAAGGTGTGCTAATTAACCTCTCCCACTTTTGTATTTCACAAGGAATAGAATTTGCAATTAATCATTTAGTTACAGCAAATTACTATGTGTTATGTCTGAACTATTTTTTAAATCTATTTATCATATCTGTAAAAGTTTTTGTACTTGTATATAATATAGTCTAAACTGTTATACAGCCACTTGGTATTAGTCCAGAGCCACAGACTGGGGAGGACATGGTTGTGGACTCCACCACAGCACTTTTACACAGACCAGAAAGAAAAGGTACAGTAGTAACGCCTTATTTGGAGGTGTAGGGGCAGGAGGTTACAAATTTTGTTTATTTCATTATTCATTCAGTTATTCATGTGATGATATTGCATGGCGCTTTTCCCTGTCAATGAAAGATTCTAATGTTTTCTTTTTCAGACACCACTGACTTTATTAGCCAGATGATGCTTTTAAACTCTCCTGAGGCCTGCTACACATATCTCACAGACCTGGAGAGGACCAGTGACCCTCGCACAGATGCTGCTTTTCTCTCTAGGCTGTTGAGTTGTTATACTAATGTGTTCACAAGATTTCCCTTGGCACAGTACAGCAAACTTGAATGCTATGCACGGATTCTTGTCAGATACGCTGAATTAAAAGGGTGAGTAAATGGTAAATGCTAAAAGGTGGTGGTTCCCCTAGTGTAATGATGCATGGGATTATTAAAAAATAATTAAGGTGTTGTGGCTTACCTGGGCACAGATGGTTGTGGCATCTACAGGGTTTTACTTCAGTCCTACTGAGTGATTGGTTGATTTTTTATTTATATACTTTTTGTTTTACTGTTGCCATAACTAAATATGGCTCAGTAAATTAATTTGCAGATATCAGTTAAAATCATACAAGCCTTTCTTTCTCTATCTCCAAAATTGGTTCCAGGTGTAATTCCGTTTGTTTGCATGGTCTGCTGCAATGGGCTCGTGTTGCATTACACATGACTTCTGGCCTGTGTCCAGTGTTTCTAGTATAGGCTTCTGATGCTAATACTAATTGATTAACAAAATTTGAAAGGTCAGTTTACTGTTCAGGGTGTAATAATACATTGTAATTTTACTGCTCTTTAGAATTGAAGATCCCGATGAAGCAAAGGATAATTTCATTATTGCCAGAACCAACAGCAAAGCCTTTGCCTTCGTTCATATTGCCCATGCTCAGTTTGAGCTCTCACAAGGTTGGTGCGCGCGTGCGTGTGTGTGTGTGTGCGTGTACACAAATATTTGCCGTGCACACCTCCAGTAAATAATTTCTTTTGATATTTTTCTCCTCAAGGCAATGGTAAGAAAAGTTCTTCCATTCTGCAGAAGGCCCTGACCTCAAATGCAAAACCAGTTGAACTTCTTCAGGTGGCAATGAAGAATTTACAGTCTGGAAAAACCCAACTTCTGCCTGCTGAAAATAAAGAGAATGTTGGAGGTTAGTTATTTTCCCATTTCAAATTATTCAAAGGAAGGTATCAGCAAATTACCAATAGAAGCACTATATGGCCAAAAGAGTGTGGACATGGGACCATCACACCCCTATGTGCCTTTTGAGCATTTCAGATTTTGTCCCTCTTAGCTGTTATAATAACCTCCGCTGTTAAGGGAAGGCTTTCTACTAGACCTTGGAGAGTGACTGAGGGGATTAGTGTGGCCATGCACTGATGATGGTGGAGGAGGCTTTGGGTAATTGTCAGCATTCCAGGTCATTCCAAAGTGGGGTCTCACTTTTGTGCATGGTAGATCAACTCGGCCAACTCTGGCAAATCATTTCTTCATGGAGCTTGCTTTGTTCAAAGGGATACTGGAACAGGTTTGGGCCACCTAGTTCTAATGTAGGAAGCTTGTAATGCTACGGCATACAAACACATTAGAGATGCACCATTACCAGTATCGTACTGTGCCCATGAACTCGTGCTCATAACATGGTTCTGAAGCAAGTTCACTAATACCAATTTACAGCAGACCCGAATGCTTACTATGCCCTATTAATTACACAAGGCCCCGTCTCCTCTCTCATATCAAAGCGGGTGTCAATGTAGACAACTTTGCTCTGAGGATAAAGCAGAACTATGATTCCAACCATCTAAAAAAAAATCCACCATGTGAATGTGTTTTCTTCTTTCCAACCTAATGCCTACACATAACGGTAAAGTTATGTTGTTCCAGCAGGGGAACTCAGTTTTTGATTTAGTTTTTGTTTCATCAATGAAAAGTATCCATGTTAAACTAATGAACATGGATAAAGCTTGTACAACAATGGATCATAATCTAAAATGTTTATAATTCTGGATTTGTAATTAATGTAAGATGAAATGCATACACTTCCACCTTTTTTTTTTTTTTATATATACATTTTAGACATTAAATGAACGCTTGGACTAATTAAAGTCGACAGTGGCAATGCTGTCATGTGTTAATGTTCACGTAATTACACAAGACTTCCTAAAGATCAGCTAACTTGTTTTGAAAATTAGCAGACAGATCAATGTTCATTTGTCTATGTTCCAGATTCAGCTGGTGCTTTCAGTGATGTAGGAAGTAAGGAGGAGGAGAATCTTGCGAGGATATCGACAAATGAAGCACAGCCTAAACAGTACACAGTGGAGAGTTTGTCTGAATGGAGGATTCCTGCAAGTGTTAACAGACAAACCTCTCCAGAGGTGTGATTCTTTTGTTGTTTCTCTTTGCTATTTATTACCTAATAATATACAGTATTAACTCTATGCATTTACACTAATACTTCTATTTTTTCTTGAATTTATTTTGCAAATTGAATGTCTCTTATGTGACTACAGGACCGGAAGTTTGCTGTAGATCCTGTTCCCACTCCACGCCCTCTTCAGTCGTTTAGAACTCCCTCTGCTTCATCAGTCTCCGTTCCATCCAGGACAAACCAAATACTTAGCTGTCAGACACCCAACTACAGAGACCCTTATGCATACAGGTCGGAACACTATAGGATTATAAAGATTCAAGTGAAATATTTTTCTCCGACTTGGACTAATCCTAAATTGACAAATCCTGTTTTTTCTTTCTAGTGTTATTACACCTGTAGTGAAACAGAGACCAGCTGTTGTGTCTGTTCCATCTCAGAGAGTTGGTCATGCTCCGTTACCCTGCACCCCACAGAGTCAGGTATCCTTTGTCCAGCAGACATCACAGGTAAAGAACTGGGATTCAGATATCCCATTTTTCATTAAAATTTTACTCTATAGATGTGTGCTTTTGTGTTTTTTTTTTTTTTTTGTTTTTTTTTATAAAGACAAGTTAAAATGTGGTTGTCCTTAGAAATTATTGGGGTTACTTGGTTTTGAGCAACATAAAAACAGGTTTAAAGGTTTGTAGACTAATTTATGGATAAATAAATTGAAGAATAAGAAGGGGGGGGGGGTGAGTAATAGTCGATTGGGGCTTGCCTTAAATGATCTTTTTACTTACAGAGTTCTGTCAGTAGCATCTCTAATGATTCCATCACCATCAAAGGCAGACAGTTCTTCATTTTAAAGATGATTGGCAGAGGTGGTTCCAGTAAGGTAATGTGTGAATAGAATGATGAGGCTCATTTTTGTTTTAACATGCATGCCTTTATAAAGGTAAAAAAATACCATATTTTTAACTTTAGGTCTACCAGGTTCTGGATCAGAAGAAACACCTGTATGCTGTGAAATATGTGAACCTAGAGGAAGCAGATGCCCAGACAGTTGAAAGTTACAAGAATGAGATTGAGCACCTGAACCACCTCCAGCAGTACAGTGACCAGATTATCAAGCTTTATGACTAGTGAGTGTTTATCTCTACTTACACATTTAATAGAGCTGTATACATGGCTAAGAAATGTGAACGATGAACATCTAAAATGTTTAACTATTCTCCGTTTATATTATGTAGTGCACAGTGTCCCATTCATCTGATAACTCTGATAAACTGATTTCAGTGAGATTACAGACAGCTACATCTATATGTTAATGGAGTGTGGTAACCTGGACCTAAACACATGGCTTCGCAACCGCAAGACAGTCAACCCTTTGGAAAGAAAGTTCTACTGGAGGAACATGTTGGAGGCAGTGCAGACTATCCACAAGCATGGTGAATACACAAGTCATACACTATTAGGAGAGAAACAGTGTTAGTTTTTCAGTTGACCTAAATCCATTCTTTAACTGCGCTTTTCCAGGAATTGTCCACAGTGATCTAAAGCCAGCTAATTTTGTCATTGTCAATGCCTCACTAAAGCTAATTGACTTTGGCATTGCAAACCACATTCAGCCAGACATGACGAGTGTAATGAAGGACTCACAGGTTGGTCCAGAATTTTGAATACTAAATAGAGTTGCTTTTCTGCTGCGTGTGTGGTGGATTGATAATTCTTATATTGTACCACAGGTGGGGACACTGAACTACATGCCACCAGAGGCTATTAAAGACACATCAACTCAAAGTGGAAAACCAAGGTCAAAGGTAAGATTACATACAGGATCACCAATCTAAACTCTGTAGCAAGGCCACAATATAGGATCATACAGCAGTAACATTTCTCCCGTTGACAACACATGCATTAAAAATTTTTTTTAGCTGCATAATGCATATTGCTGCTGTTCACAGATTAGTCCAAAGGGAGATGTCTGGTCACTTGGATGTATATTGTATTGTATGACCTATGGGAAAACCCCTTTCCAAACCATCACCAACCAGATCACCAAGCTCCACGCTATTATAGATCCATCCCACGACATTAACTTTCCTGACATTCCTGAAAAGGATCTTCTAGATGTACTGAAGGTCTGATTTTTATTAGTATTATGAGTACAGATAAATAAATAAAAACAAATAAATAAAAATCTAAATTAATGTTTTTTTTTTTATTCAGCGATGCCTGGTGCGAAATCCCAAAGAGAGAATCTCAATTGCGGAACTGCTTGATCATCCTTACTTGCAGCTTCAGCCTCAACAACCTCCTGAGCCAGGTGTCTATTCTGCCTCACTCTACACATGGATAGACAAATATGCCTTTAGTATATTATACACTCCCTGGCCAGAAAAAAAAAATGTTTGACAAGCTTTGGCTTAGATTACATAGTGCAATGTGGTGGCCAATTCTTGTATGAAAATTCTGCTCCCAGAAGCACTCTTCCACACTCTTTGAACTCCTGGAATATGCCTGTGCCATCAGGGAAGAAAACACAGTAATTTGGATAACCGGGTCATTCAGTACATTCAGGCCATCAGCTGACTTCACACATAACATTGCTGAGCATAGACCTGACCAACTGAAGCAGCACTGGATTATAACGTTGCCTCCAGAGGCTTGTACAGTGGGTACTATGAATGACAGGTGCATCGCTTCATGTGCTTCCCTTCTTACCCTAAAGTACCCATCGCCCTGGATTAGGGTTAGTCTGAACTCATCAGACCACATGACCTTTTTTCATGGCTCTAAAGTCCAGTCTTTTTGCTGTCTAGATCATTGAAGTCTTTTCATTATTGGCCTGCTTAAATGATTTCAACTGGTTTTCCTATGGCCACATGGAGGTTTAGTCCTAATCCTGCGAGTTCTTATTGCATTGTATATGTGGAAATGTTATTTTACTTTTAATTACAGCTGCGTGACCGCAGATCATGGTAATTCATGTTTTTTGTTGATGGTTCAAGACTTAATGATGTGTTGGACAGTCCCTAACCCAATCCCTAGTAATTTTAATGTTTGCTTGATTCAGGCCAAATTGACCCTTCTAAGATTGTGACTTATTTTGGGAAAGGCAGTGTGGTGAACATTATTCTGAAAACAATAGCACATGTTTTTAATGTTGATTTCCTAAATATTCAAATTTTCTTGTATAGTGGAACCATGCAACAATGACCTAAAGAGAATTCTAAACGAGTTGGCTGCTTTACAGTCTCCAAACAGCATTGCAAGAGCTGCCAGTGTGAGTGTTTCCTATTGAAAGTCACATGTAATACCATTGCATTGTTTTATTCTCCTGTATCTCCTATTGACAACTACCTATTTCTGTTTAATATTTACAGAATCTAGCAAAAATGTGCAACAGTGGGAAGAAGCTGGATGTTTCCGAATGTGTCAGGAGCTCCAGTCAGCCCTCGTGGAAGGGAACATGCTGATGTATTAATTCATAATGTTTTGTTCATTAAGTTCATAATGATAGTTTGACAACACACCACAATTGCTTTTTTGAAATAGTCCATCCTTTAAAGAGTTTGAGTTATATTAAAGTCAAACTCCCTTTTTAAATTGCCACTGTTCCACTGATTTCTGTTATGTTTAAAGTACTCACAAATAAACTTACATTTATAGTTTAGTAAACTTTAAGGTATATTTCTGTGGTACTATACATTAGTATTTTAATATGTTTGAAGAAAGTTGAAAAAAAAATAATGTCTGTACATATTATTTTAAATTCCTTAATCTGAGGAATGAGGTGAAATGAAATGACAACACTGAATAGTCACTGAAAAGTGTCATTTACAAGATTCAAGATTTCCTAGAGTGCCTACTCTAATTTACTCAATAGTATATTGACTTAATTAAAATCATCTAACATCTTAACAGCAGTTAAAGTCAAATTGTCAGGATGCAAATAAAAGCATGGCTTTGTTTCACTTTTACTAATTGTCAGGGCCAGTTTGTTGACCCCCATATTTCCCCAGAAAATACAAACAGCTTGCATCTTCTGTGAAATGCTTGGGAGACCCTCCTCTGGGGGAGGGTTCTAATGTCTTTCTTTTCTTTTGAGTTTATGGGCAGTTGGTGTCTTACTATCACTTATTAGACTAAAGTGTTGAGCAGAAGATTGGCAAGAAAAAAAAGATTAATATTTTGTAGGAGGCATGACATTTCATACAACCAACAACACATTACACAGCATTTCCTTGTTTACAAGAAATATTAGTTACATTTAATCGAATCGAAAACCTTGGGTGATGTAGTTTGATTTGACCCTTGATTTTGTCTCGTCACAGTGCATCATTTTTGTTTCATTACTATGGTAATTTTAAGCTGCATGGAAGTTTACATTCTAATTCAATGCTTTAAAAAAAGTATGTATTAATTACTTAATATGCTAGGTTTACGGCATCAACATTACAAGCACAAATGGTAAGTTGTTTGATTAGTACAGCAGTGGTATTTCTGAAATATCCCATAATAGATTACAATTTCTAAAGAATAGCAAATCAAATTATATTCAAATTGAATGTGATAAAATGGTCTTATCTGATTTGGAGGAGTGAGGGCTAGTCACCATGATTTATCACCAGCTTTTTATCATCCGTCATGATCCTGTTACAGGAAATTCAGAATTTTTTTCTTTCCCAAAATTATAGGCAATGTGCTATTTGCATTTTATATTTAAATGCAAATATTTATTATAAATATTATTTAATAGACCGCTCACCATTAACATATTAAAATAAAGATGAATGCTAGCAAGGCTGGAGATTTGGACATGCATGCCTTATTCAAGCCATCATCTTTGAGAACTTACTTTAAGACGCTGTCCAATACTGTGTCAATTTCCTTAGATAGGTTCAGCTGTGTATCTCCAGAAGCCAATTTCTTCCACTTGCTTTCTTTAGCCAAGTTTTAGATTTAATACCCTAATGCTTTCCTACATTGCCTGAAGAAGAGCAGAGCACAGTGTGTCTGACAGTGCTCATACTGTTGCATTGTGCTGTAAATCTAAACTTCTATCTGCTTGAATCAGTCATTTGCAGACTGAAGACCCATCTCTTCAACAAGCTCTTAAGCACTAATATGCACTTTAAATATATTTTTTTCTGTGCATTTATAAAGTATGCACAATATTTTTATATTAGAAAATATTTGCACATTTAGAATGGTGCTAATTTATACGGCAGTCTTTTATTCTCTTGAAGTATGCAACTAAATAGTTTTATAATGTTGATCTAAACAACACATCTGTCAAGTGTTGTAAAAGTATTCATTTATTCATTGCTTACTCTGGCACTGTGGTATGGTGAGGTTGACTTCTTGCCACAGCTCGAGTGTCCTGGTTTGAACCTGAGCTTGTGTTACTGCATATGTAGGAGTTTCTCATGTTCGCTGTTAGTGTGAGTTTCATCCAGGTTCTCGGGTTTCCTCCCACCTCCCAAAATCCTAGCAGTTTAAACAATGTGATGTTTTGATGATTTGTCATACTTTTCTTAAACTCTCCTAGTCTAGCATCACACAAGTATAGAGCTTCATGCTGTAAATTACTTATACAAAATACTGGGTCACATTTTGATACTGCCAAAAATAGCTTTCAGCATTAAATTATATTCCGTAGCATGTTTGACAGTTTTTTCCTATAAATGGGCCTACTGATTAAATCCTCCAAAACCATGACATTGTCTACCAGTTGACAGTCCTTTTCCTGCAAATTATAAACACTATCCTTCATTAGTTTTATCCAGTTTTCAGATTTGTTAAACATTTTGTGAGTAAACATGACCAAAATCCTTTCGTACATCACTGGCTGCACCATGTTCTCATTTAGAACACACTGGCATTCAGTATAGTTAACTCAAATTATAAGGTGAAACAAATTCAGTGGTGGAAACACAGAATCCAAATTGTTCACAATCCAATCAGAACCTCAGGTCAGATAGATAAAAGATCCATCGGTCCATTCACTTGCTTAGAAACAATGCATCCATTGGCCTGATGATAGAGGAAGTTGACACGGAAGATGGAGGGCAAAGAGGACAAATATTTTCTGGAACTCCATGCCCTTTGACCATGCCCTTCTACAATGTATGTATGACCATGTAGAAAACTGGGTAAAGACTCTGAGCTGCTTCACAGGAGGCTCTATAATGTAGAGCTTCAGAGAGCAAAGTGTATAGATAATTTATGAGCTGCTCTCTACTATAATTCATCACATATCGAAGACAAGTGCTTGAAATATATGCATTTTTTTTCCCACACTACAGTAATTGTGTACAGTCATATATTACAGCAGTATATAATTTAGGACAGACCATATGAAGATCCATGAGTAGTAATTTACTGTACTTTCTTGTATCTGTTATGTAAAAAATCTATGAAATTGATGCCAGAGACACTACTTATGAAATCATGTTTGTTGATTAAGTAATCTTACCAAAAGGGGAGCCCAGGTGAAACATAATGTTGAATTGAGCATGTCCCTGGTTAACAAGGAGTATAGCAGTGTTTGACTGATGGTACTTGTGTAAGGATCTATCCAATGATGGAAACTTCAAAACACTTTTGTAAGTCGCTTCGGATGAGAGCGCCTGCTAAATGTAAATGCTATCAGCCACAAATGGGTCCTCCACCACCATACCAACCATTGATGCCATTGCTTGATATTCCGCAAGATCTTGTGTACTGCCTAGACCAGAGAGATCCAGCACAAATAGAGCAGCCATACTACAATGTTATTTGAGGCAATGCCTCTTTCCACTTGGCTGCTGTATTTTGTGAGCTGTTAATGAATTTCCAGAAGTTCACCAACTTTTCTAACTTTTGTAACTTCTTAAACCCTGTAGAACTTCTTCCACAATGCCAAAAGAACTTCCTCTATGACCTGAGACCCCTATATCTGTGTTCACTGTGTTTCTGTGTTCTGGAGGGGCCATGTGTCGGTATTATGGTTATGGATTGGCCAGGTGGATAAGGCATACAAGGAACCCCTAGATTTCTCTATGTACAAATTTGTTGGCTAATATTTTTCAGTATATAGAAAAAAAAATTTTGTATCCTATGTTCTTTCAGTTGCATGAATTTACAGTAATTTTACTCTGAGTTACTGTAGCCTTTCTGTCAGCCATTCTTTGAGAACCTCTCTCAACAAAATGTTTGCTGTTTGAAATTCCCTTCAGGATCAATAACCTATTTGTCACTTACTGGATATTTTTTATTTATTGTGCCATTCTGTGCCACCTTTAGAAACTGTTGTCTGACAATTACAGGAGATTAGCAGTTTATAGAAATATTCAAAGCAGCCAATCGCACCAATCATACCACGGTCAATACTACTGTGAGATCTCATTTGCCCATCCTGATGCTTAATGTGACCATTAACCAAAGCTGAAGGCCTGTCTCTACATGATTCTATGCACTGCGATGCTGACACACGTTTGTCTGATTACATAATTGCATCAGAGTTGATGCAAAGTGCTCCAGGTATCCCCTGTTCTGGAGCACTTTGCATCAACTGCCCAGAATCACCAGCCACTGGATGTTTCTTAAGAGGAAATTATTTACAACCAAGGCCAATAGTATGTAGTTGAAAAGTGGTAGTAACAGCAAGATGAAGCCTCCTTTTGGTGTTGAGGTTTCCAATAGTTTCACCAAAAAGTTGATTATATGAAGCTTCATTTATGAGCTTATTGCACATCTAGTGGACAAATTTGGTGCAAATGGATCCTAACATCCAGAGCAATATAATTAATAGGGACATGTATCTCCAAGTATTATTGCATTAATCATAGACACTTGTTAGTTGAGTGTGTGTGCATGCTGCAGTCCCCTGGGCAGATGAAATGTTTGTGCACATAACGACTATCTCTGAACCTTTAAAAATAAAGTGAAGAACAGAACCTTCCGATTACATCCTAGAAATGTATTAAAGTAATTACTTTATTGTGAGATATTATTAAAAAATATTCTCATACAGGGAAGTCTCTTTCTTTTGAAATTAACATAAACAGGAAGACAACTAACAAGCAACTATATTGAACTAAAAATTAGTTCAAAATATTTGAACTAAATATATAATGATTTAACATTCAGTGTTAAGGATTCAATAAACACATCAAATTATTAAAAAAGTAAAGAAAATTAATTGAAAAGAATTATTCAATAAAATAAAAAAGGGTAAAAAAAAACATACACACAATAACAACAATAGAGTTTATGAGGTGGTATCAAAAAGTTTCAAGACTAGTTTTGTAACATGCCAACAGATGGCTGCACAAGGTTGCACTCACAGGCCCAGAGAACACCGACCTTCATAAGTCAGTGTGCCAAAAGAGAGTGTCCCGTCTACATCAGGTGCTGTACGACTGGTTCTATTCTGACCATGTGTGTTTCCACGTCTGCTATTTAATCATGGACAGCAAGTTAGAAGAAAGCATGAACATGAAATTCTGCTTGAAACCGGCCAAGTTTATCGCAATGCTGCAATGAGTCGTTCAAGGTGTTTTGAGTGGCACAAATTACTGTAAAACGACGAGAAATCAGGAAGACCTTCAGCAAGCTAAACCCCTGAAAAGTCGAACCCTTTCGGCAACCTGTGCATGATGATCGTCGGAGAACTTCAACAATCCACAACATTGCTGCTGTTGTCTGTGTGTCATACAGAACAGTCCAGGTATACCTCACCATGTGGTTTGAACATGCACCATGTTGCAGACACAGGAGCAGAAGAAACAAGTCTGCCAAGAATGATCGAGGATCATCACCAGTGACGAAGCTTGGGTGTATGGGTGTGACCCTGTAATAAAGCAAAAGTCTTCATAGTGGAAAAGCCCTATGAAGGCCCATCATTACCATAACCAAAATAAGGTGAGGCAGGTCGACCAAGTGCATGCTCATTGTGTTTCGACATTCGCAGCATTGTGCATTGAGAATCTGTCTCCAGGGGACAGACCATCAGTAGCGAATTCTACGCTAGGTTTTAAGGCGTCAGAGGGAGGACATACTGTACAGCAAAAGAACAGTATGTGAACAGAGCTGATGTCGAAACTTTTTGATACCACCTTATATGTGACAAATTGGGCGCATTAATGTAAACCAAAGATTTATTGTGTACATTTTCCTTCTTTAAGTTTTTCAAAGATAAGACGTACATGTATAGTTTCTTGTGAAATGCCCCCCCCCCCCAAAAAAAAAAAATTGCATGATTTATGTTTTCATAAATCTTGCATGTAAACGAACCCTTATTTAAGCGACGAACGAATCAGTCACGTGATTCCGGGGGGGGGGGGGGGATTCACCTTTTATCATTGGTCATGTGACACTCTGGGACCCGACATAGGTCTCGGAGAAGCGAGCCTTTTTTTTAGGAACCGCCCTTTCGGTAAGCGGCCCACATTTTCAACCAATCAGCTTATTCATTCTTGAGTGACGTAATAATTCACCTTCCTGCTCGCGGTGTTTCTGCAATGGCGGCAGCGGCGCGTTTATTGCTGCGGAATTCGGCGGCTTTTAAAGCCTCTGTTACTGATGTGTGCGCTAGAGTGCAGGGCAATAGTGCAGGACTCTCACTCCTCAGATTCTCCCCGAGCTGCTCGCTCAGGCTGAAGACACAAAAAAGACATGCGGCACATTTCACCTTTCACCCTGACCCCGTCCCGACGACGTATGGTACGTTAAATCTCGTGTGTGTGGTGGAGTCTCGAGCAGCTCCTGAGATTAGTGCACTACTTTACACGCGCTCGAGTTGTTCTTTATATCTATTGTACTGTTTATGAGTCAGCAGCACTGCATGTCTTCAATGACAGCAACTAGGTAGTTGAGTTTAGGTACAATGTAACTAAATCTGGCTTGGCATCTTTGTTGTTGTATAATAACATGTCTGTACACCCACCTTGTGTCCTAAGTACATGTATTTTTTAAAAAAAGTAAAAGCAGCTCATTGATTTAATGTTTAATGTTTTGTCCCACAGCTGACCTACATAACCCCTGTGTGTTTACTGTTATGACATTTGAATATTTCCTCTCTTCATGCACATTTGTTTTCTTTGACAATAGAGTCTGAGCTCTGGTTTGCCACCAGCCTGTGTGTATTCACTCTTCTCCATACTGTTTGGTGTGCAGAGTGAGAGTGGTGTTCTCCTGTGTGACCCCTGAACTGCAAGCTGTGGGGAAAAAGTTGATGTGCTATATTGTGGTTATATCCTCACTTCCTCTAATAACTCTTTGTTTCTAAATATTGTGACTTTATATCACATTTTGGCTCACAATCACACTCCTTATTTAATGTATACCCCCCTTTTCACCATCTTTATCGTTATGATGACCCTACTCATGTGTCATGTGGGTTTTTTTCTGAGTTCTCAGGTTTCACCTCCTAAAACATTCCAGTGGATGGACTGGTTAAGCTGAATTTGCCCCCAGGTGTGAGTGAGGTGTACATTGCGTACTGTGCGTGTTGGACTTCTATTTAGGGTTTATTGTTGCCCTTGCACACTATGTTCTCATGATAGACTCTGGATCCAGAGACACGCAACGCATAACAGTGTCTGCTAAAGATTAATGAATGATCTTGTAAAAAACACACAAGTCAAAATGGCCGATCTTCCCATTTCATTCGTTGTCTGAGGCTACAGTTGTATTAGTATTACAGGCTCTGGAAACAGACAACGTGAAGTTTTCCAGTCTTCATATGTGCAGTTTTGTTAAGTCTGTTCTCTGTGAATTCCACTAAAAGCAATGTGTGGTGTATTTGATATGGAAAGTAGCAAATGGAATAACTGGTACAAGCTAATATTGAATAAATTAGTCTCATTGATTTGAGTATGACACTCAAATTAAAATAACAAAGGTTAAGTTGAAATGACACAATAGTATGTTGATATTACAGCATAAAAGCTTAATAGGTTTTTAGGTCAAATTGTTGCGATCTTTACAATTTACAGTTAAATTAAATTTACAGTGCAGCACTTTAATTCCTAATTCCCTGGCTTGCAGTTCAGGACTGTCCCACTACCCCTACCATAGACTTCATGTTGCTTTTTTTCATAATGGTGATGGTGTTTACATGTGTCCTCCAGGCACCACCACGAAGATGAACCTGTTCCAGTCCATAACCAGCGCCTTGGATAACACCTTGTCCAGTGACCCCACAGCAGGTATTAACACTCATCACTCATCTTTTTTCTCACATTACTGTTCAATTACTCTGCTGTTTTGGAATTGTTATAATTTAAGTGAATTACATTTTAGATTGAAAATGTTTTGCAAAAATGTTGAGAGAAAGTTTAAATGTGAGCAGAAGAAATTTCCACCTACTGTTATGAGTATTAATATTTAGAGCTGATCATGAAAAATCAGTCAAGGTAGCTGGGCACTTCTGTATTACATTGTAATATGATTTGTGCTTATATTTATATTTGTCTGGTTTAACTGTGGTGTAAGTGGAAAAATGTGAGTTATTTTCTAAATGATTTCTCTGTGTTCCAAAGTAATTTTCGGGGAGGATGTAGCCTTTGGTGGTGTGTTTCGATGCACAGTTGGTCTGAGGGACAAATATGGTGAGTACTTCTCATTTATTGTTATTTGAACAGTGTGAAACCTCTGTTTTTGATGTACCATGTTTTAACACTAGATGGCAGCAACTTCCTACTTCTGAGACATATAAAATCACTGCCCTTTATTTACTTGTATATAATGAAACATGATCCCGTATGGCCTTTTATTAATTGCAGTTATGATTGCTTGATGTCAAAATCCTAGATTGATTGAAATAAGATAAATCTTTATTAATCCTGAGGAAAATTGCAGAAATTCTTGTATTGAGCAATACTATTAAACAGTTAATTATGTTGATAAAAAACAGTTGATTATGTAATTAGTTATGTCATTAATTAATTTTGTTACCAGGAGAAAAGGTCTCAAATGACATTCTTCAGTTAAGTTGACTTAAAAAAGCACTCTTTGTGTAACGCTGTGGTGATGTCACCAACAGAGAAAGTAGAGCCATAAGTTTTTATTTTGTGTGTGTGTGTGTGTGCGCACGCAATATTCAGTCACATTTGTTTCACATTTGGTTGACCTGTGTTGTCATTTGCAGTTAAATATGAGAACAGCCTTTTTTTATATATATATAATTTTAACCTTTTATTTTGTCCATGTGTAAGAACATCAGTTTAATCACTGTAATAAATATAAACCATCAATGACAAACGTTTTAGGTTTCATAAATCCAGATTATTTCACTAGTAGCATAATTTGCTGAAGTTTTATTTCTTAAAATTTTTGACCTCATCTGCAATATTACATATTAAAAAACATAAAACCTAGTGCACACTTTATTTGTGATGATGTGTATAGAAATGTTTGTTTTATTTTTATTTATTTAAAATAGACTTTGCAGTTCTTTTGTGTTTCATTTAGATAAATTGATGTTTCCACCTGTATGTACCTGTTCACATTTTTAAATGTAACGCCAAATTGTGATTATTATTATTATTTTTTTAAACATTGGTATAATGTAGGCTTGCACCGTGTTTTATTTTCAGTCCCCTATTTATATTCTTATCTGTTTAGAAATGAATGGCAATCTGATATTTCCTGCATGACCATGATTTTATTCAGGTTGCTGGACAAACATGAGGTGATTCATGGATTGCTTAGCAACTTGTAGTTAAAATAAACACAAGTTGCGTACCCTCGCTCAATCTTTTCTCTCGTCCTCTCTCGCTCACCCTTTTGTTTTCATTGACGTCAGAGGTGTTGACCTATTCTGAGGGATCATTATTTTCCGCGTCAGCTTGTTAGATGGGATGCACACATTCACCAGCATGCGCACACTAACGCACACACTTCTGTGCATTACTCAGTGCAACGGCCGTCAACCCGAGTTCCACATTTTGAACTGCGATTTGTCCTCCCGCCATTCCACTTTAAATTCCCTCTCTGCGAAATCGATTGTACGAACCCGCCAGGAAACATCGTATAAAATCAGGCACCACCGCTTTAACTAAATCCACCGTTTACTCAGTACTCACTCATTTTTCACACATGCATGGCAGAGATTTATAATTATTTGTGAATGGAAACACAACTCTTGAGACGTTAATCAAGTTTATCCTTATCCATTCATCAGCTTTGTTATAAATGCCCTTGTGCACTGGCCCTTTTAATCTGCGTTTCTCTGTGGTTTTAGATGACCACATAATATATGGGCAGCATTATGTAAGAGTTTCGTTCCCCCTAAATCAGTGTGTGATCAGTGGGTACGTGAGCCAACACTAACAGGCGAATAGAACGGAGGAGCAGCTGACCACTTTGAATGAATAAAAATAGAAATCCCTGACCATATCTCCATTCTAATTCTTGTGGTTTATCACAGGATTATGGGATAGACGAGGAAAACACACCATGTTTTTGTGGTCATAGATGAGTCTCCCATTTAGGATTACGTTGACCCTGTTTTGTTTTATAACATGTTCAAGGCCTGTACTGAATCTTGTTTTATTCAAGATGTTTTTAATCCGTGTCTGTTCTGTGGATCTTTATTCTCTGTCTTGCTGCTTGTTATTAAAGCTTGTTCTCAAATGGTCTATGCAAAGTTACACTCATCAGCTTATGTATGCATGTATATATTTTTTTGTCCTCCTTGTTAGGCCAAGACCGTGTTTTTAACACTCCGCTCTGTGAGCAGGGAATTGTGGGATTTGGCATAGGAGTGGCTGTTGCAGGAGCTACAGCCATCGCAGAAATTCAGTTTGCTGATTACATCTTTCCTGCTTTTGATCAGGTGGGCGCTCTAATCTGCTTTTTATTTTGTAGGCTAATGTTTAAAGCTCGTGCTTTTCAAGGGCCAACAAGCCATTAAAAAAAATCCTTATGCAACAGCATAAAACTGTCTGAATATCTGGACTTTCCAGTGCAGCAAATCAAGTCAAATAGCTTTTTATTTTCATTTCAACTGTATACATCTGGTACACATTGAAATGAAACAAACCGTGGTGCTACGTGGAACAACGCAGAACTTCCTCAGACTGCACATAACTATGTTCAATTTAACTAGCAGATCAAACAAACCAGATTATAAGAACAAAATTATTATTTGCCATTGAAATAAAAAGATTTATTGTATTAAATTTTTTTAAACGTCATTTAAAGACGACACGGTGGCTTAGTGGTTAGCACATGCACCTCCAAGGTTGGGGTTTGATTCCCAGGATCAATTTTAGGATAATTGGCACCGTGAGGTGCAAGGCGACAAGGCTAACCACTAAGCCACTGTGCCACCCCTGTATAGTTATAATTGATGTATTATTTTCTCATTGTTTTTTAGCTTGTATTTTTAATTATGCTCATCATTAATATACAATATTATTCAATAATTGTGTCCTAAAATATGGTCAGACACATTAACCACAACAAAGATCACATGTTTTTCTAGGTTTTTATAAACATGGTCTAAAGGTCAACATCAATGATTTCGAGGTAGCTGAAAATCATGCCTCTCCATCTATAAGTGGATCATATCTGGACAATGAGACGGTTGGGCAGGGAAATGCATTAGACCAAAGCAGTGGAGTGCGGTTAGAGCACAGCGAGTTAAGCACCGAAAATCAATGTTGTTGTTGACCATTTGATATTTCTGTGTTTTACCCTAGACTTGGAACGGATAACAAAGTTTTTTCTGCTCAATAAAACAGATATAAACATAAATTACCTGTTTGGATGGGATTTTGGACGGTCAAAAATGGACCTCATAGTTCCAGATGTTGTAACTTTGGTTTCCTTTGTATTATCAGCACATAACCTAACAAAGTTACAGTTGAGATCTTTGCAAAACCCATGAATGTTCTTCCAAAGCCCGGATTCAATTTCACTCTTAAATATACCATGCCAAATAATAAATCACCAACATTTTTAACCTTCTGTTAGACTCAGATTCTCCCACCTTGCTGGTTATCCTTTTTTATGCATTAAAATGTCATCTTGGTCCTAGCTTTTTTCATGTCTCGTACACTGTATTGTGAACACGCTGTACTTTTGAACACATCTCACGATATGTACATATTGTGTTCTACTGGTGGAGTTGAAAGACTGTAGAACATGGAAGTTATAATGCTGTATGTTATGCATCTCAGTTGTGGTGTTGATGGCTTTGTACACCGCATTAGTGGTTCACCTTGCACAGATAAGTGAAGCATTAGCTGGCTGAGAGAAACATGCAGATTTTGTTCATCTGATGTCGGGTCATGCGTGTCCTTATCTGAACAAAGACTGATGTGTTTTCACTCCCCTGTCAAGGCAACAGAATATCTAATGTAACAGTAGGCGGATGGGAGATTTGAATACGGTGAGACCTGCTGCCACATTAAAAGCCAGCGCCTGAATTATCTCTGCACTCCCATCATGGGTTTTTTCATTATTATTTTCATTGCCTCAGCACAATCAAATTATTGATTTAGCTTTATTTACAGTTCAGATGTACTTTGAACAAATACATAATGTTAAGTAGTCTGAGAGGCATTTTCCCCAACATACTTTGCATTTATTTACATTTAATGAAATTAAAGAAATGACAGGGAAATGGCTTTTAGAATTAGGATAAGAAGTGTTCAAGCAAGGTTCGACTCCCACTTCGGTTCTGGGTGCATGGAGTTTGCATGTTCTCCCTGTGCTTGGTGGGCTTCTTCCGGGTACTCTGGTTTCCTCCCACAGTCCAAAGACATGCAGATTAATCTAACTGGTATTTCCAAATTGTCTGTATTGTGTGATCGTGCCCAGTGAGGAATTGGCTCAAGGCCTCCCGTGACCCTGAACAAGATAGGTGGTATAGAGAATGATTGAGTGAGAGTGTTCAGTCTCTGAATGATATGTGCAAAGTTCAAGTTCACTTAAAATATAAACCAAGTTTTTAATCGTAAATCTGTAAATTTTCTATCCCTTTTGAAGATTGTAAACGAAGCTGCTAAGTACCGGTACCGGTCAGGGAATCATTTCGACTGTGGGAACCTGACCATCCGCGCACCATGGGGTTGTGTGGGCCATGGCTCCCTCTACCACTCTCAGAGTCCTGAGGCCTTCTTTGCCCACTGCCCCGGCCTTAAGGTGAGCTTGTACAGTTAATCCTTCTTCTAAACTCATCTGATCTGATGGGAAGCTCAGAAGTTAGATTTAGGAAGCACAATACAAGTATAGGAATTGTAATTCAATGCCATTGACTACTTCCTGTTAATGAAAACCAGTTAGTGGAAATGGGGTAAAAATTTAGATCTAACTACCTGATTAGGTCCTACTAAGCTAGCCAGGTTTTAGATGTTAAGCAAGATTGACTGTTACTGCAGAATTTGCTGCACTGTTCTTTTGCAGGCAGATATCCACAGTAAAAAAAATAAAAAAATAAAAATTTCAGTGTATAGCTAACATTTTAAACAGCTGTCTTCAGAAATCAGATCTGGTGACATCCAATGGGTTTTGCTGGGAAGACCAGTGGTCTCAAAAATATTGTTCAGTATCATTCAGTAACCATCACTGGAAATCAGTTAAAGTTCAACCTTCGAGTTGAACTTCGAGTGTCCTTTACACTCTATAATGACTACAATGTCAGACCATTGTTTACTGTACACAATCTAGTGCTTAGCGCTTCCACCTATGTCTTGTACATATTCCTCTGACTGTGTGGTAAATGTATTGTTCTGTGGTCTAAAATGTCTTTAAAATTCAAGGAGAGGCATCTTGTGTGGGTTTATTATATATTTTTTTATCTGTTACTCCTGCTTGTTGTTTATTTTATGAAAAATTGTTAAAACATGTCATGGCTTTTTACCAGGTGGTTGTGCCAAGAGGTCCAATCCAAGCTAAAGGCCTGCTGATGTCCTGCATTGCTGATAAAAATCCCTGCATCTTCTTTGAGCCCAAGATCCTTTACAGAGCAGCAGGTGAGTTCTCAGCAATGTCATGAATCTCACTTCTCAGAAGTATTGAAACTGATTTTATTAAGACAGAATCAACATCATGTTACTAGGCTAACATTTATTATTAGACTTTATAACAGTGTAATTGAATGCTTGAATCTGATTGGCCAGATTAGGTGCTTTATTTTGTAATACAGCACTGCTCATGGAAATAGTTCCAGCAGTACCATGAGCAACAGGTCAGTGCTAATGATCTCCGTGCTGACTTTGCTGTTCTACGAAAATAATGCACTTGGGGGCATCTCTATGCTGCTTAGTTTACTTGTAGTAGTTATTACAAGAAGGCAAATGCGTTTGAAGTACTTCCTCCGAAAGGGGTTCTATTTTCCAAAACAAAGAAGACCTTCCTTTAAATTACAATGGAAACTATGCAAATTTATGCAGTGGGAAAGGAAAACAAACTGAATGTCACCACTTTCACAACCATTGAATTAACTTTCAGTAACTACTCAACTTAATTCCCTTGTTGCAAACCAGTATCTTAAATTTAGTATGGAAAGTTGCTAATGAGCATCATAAAGCATTTATTTATATCAGCGGATTTCAAAGGGAAGTGCATATGCAATAAACCACCCTCAGCATGTGATGCATGTTGAACACCACAAAGACTTTTAGGCTTCTGTCTGTTTAAATAGGTTACTTTCATCAATAAATCATGATGATCAAATGTGTGTGTTTTAATCAGAATTGTACTGTATTATTAAAACCAAGACACTTGGCTCCAATTTTGCTATGAATTATTACTTGCAGCTTGGTAGACCTATATCATTTATTAAGAGTTTGAACAGATTTGTTTTGGTTTTTGGAGAACACATTATTTGTAGTGGCACGTCAGTGATCGTGGCATACCCCGATGTGGTTCTCAGTTTGTTTTCCACTGTTGGCAGGTCGACTCGGTGGCAGTACTTGGCATGATTTTCAGTACATAAAGTACAACACGGTGCCTCATTATAATCTATTTGTGTGGCAGGAAAGGGATAAAAGTAATGACTGACATCTTTGTATATTTGCTGTTTCACCCACATGTTAAATCTATTGAGGTTTAACTTTGACACTTTTGTGTGTTCAGTAGTCGTTTTGCAAATGTGGAAACACTCTGCGTTTAGAATATAAAACCTTTTGGTTTTATCCCCTTAAAATCCTCATTATCAGCAATGAAGGAAGCAACTGGAATTTTAAGCATGACATTTTGTTAGATGTCATTTCTTTTCTATTTCCTTTTTATTATTATTATTTTTTTTATTTCACACAATTCTTTCCATGGGAATTTGACCTCATGTCAATGTGCAATAGCTCTTTCCTTTCATAATAAACGTACACTTTTTTTTTTTTTTAGAAAGCATACATGTGGACTAGTTGCTTAATTTTATATATGACTGTTAGAGTACTGTGTATGTAACGGTATTAGGTTTAATATGCATGCATGTACTGTATATCTGTATCTATCACCAGGTGTGCTACATGGCAAGTTTCATTATAAAAAGCTTGTGGATCCTTTTTGAGAGATATTGATTTAACATTTGTTAAATGTAAATTTTTATACAATGTTTATATATAAATATTATATTAGGGCCGTCAATATTAATGAGTTGACGCATGTAATTTAATCTAGAAATTTTACCTTGTTACCATTTTATTTATGCAAATTAATCATATGACCAAGTTCGCTGCTAATGGCTACCCGTAATCGCAGCACGGTTAGCCTGCCGGGTGTGGTAATGGCACATTTAACGCAGATAATAAGATGAAAGAGGAAACATACCCAGGTGTGCTACATGACAAGTTTCATTATAAAAAGCTTCTGGACAATTTTTGAGAGATATTGATTTAACATTTGTTAAATGTAAATGTTTGAGATATTATAAAACTGCATAAATCTGTATAAATCTGTTCCCCTATGGAAGTATAACAGTGCCAAAATTTTTCACAGCAGACAAAAAAACAATTAAAAAAATGGCAATAAAAATGTTTCTGCATTGAAATTTGATCTAAATGGAAAAAATCTTTTGGGGAATTTTGGCACTGTTGTACTTCTATAAAGGAACAGATTATGCAGTTTTATAATATCTCAAACATTTACATTTAAAAAATGTTAAATGAAAATCTTGCATGTATATGTCAATCTCTTATGTGTATATATATATATCTAAATATGAACAGGTGTGTGTGTGTATATATGTATATATGTATATATATATATATATATATATATATATATATATATATATATATATATATATATATATATAAGGTTTGTTTGTATATTTAAAAACAAATACCATCCAATATACTTTTATTTATTTATTTATTTATTTATTTATTTTAAGTGCGAAGGTGACACAGGGATCACTATTTATCTCATCTCTGTATCGTCATGCGTCATCACACTTTGGCTCTATTTTTAGAAATAACATGTTCACTGGGCAGGTGACTCTTCTTCCTTGGAAGGCTAATAAATTCTTAGTGATCAGTAGCTCGAAGAACGGTTTTGTACCGTACAATCCAAAGCTCATTATTATGTTTTAAAAAAGTCCCTCCGTGAATTTATCTTTATGATTTACCAGCTGAAGAACGGCTCAGGCCGTTCTCCTGTAGTGGAACTGCCTCCTCTCTCGCTGTTTCCTGATGTTCCATATGTTTGACATGCATAAAAAATAAGTGTTTGAACTGCCACCAACAAAGCATGTTGGCTTCAAGTCAAACTGGCTAATTTCTAAAAAAAAAAATTTAATTAATGTGCTGATTTTTGATTTTCAAAAATTTATCACAAACCTTCTGTCAATGTATCACAGACCTCTGGGGATGTCGGACATCACTTACCACTGGCATAAGGATGGCAATAATCATACTTGTTTTGGTCAATATTCGCATCACAGTTACTTATTGAATTTGGAATCATCAAACCTTTTTATAAAAAGATTTTACAGTGGATTTTCTTAAACTTATAATAGACAGTATAAAATAAGTAAACTAAAATGGTAGCACAATTCCCGCCTCGGGTCTGTGT